>JAKZJZ010000021.1:841079-979360 GCA_022702705.1 Papilionanthe hookeriana x Papilionanthe teres
ATGATTTTGAATGTCTGAATTGGGACACCATTTTTTGATTTTGTGCTCACCTCAAGCTTCTCCTCAGTTAGATCCTCACAAAGAAAAGTTTTTCCTTTTTTTCATTTTTTTTGCTCCTTTTGTTTTTTGAGAATTATTGTATCTGGTAGGATATACTTCTGTTAAAGATTTTGAATGTCGAAACTCCCCTAATTAATATTTCTGAAAAGTCTCCTAACATGAATCCTGTGATATTATATCTTATTCGAAAGACTAGATGCAGTCACATGATAGAAAATTAAAAGGCCAGTGATATCCCGAGTCAATTACTTATATTTTAAGCACACTGTTTCATTTTGAAATCTGGTTAAGACCAAGTCTGAATTCTTTAAAGTGAAGGACACAGTTATTAGGTCATTATTTTCATTCTTTCCTGAAGTCGTGGTCTTATTAGAATATACAAATATTCATTTAGGAGTGATGAGCTTTCCAAATATTGAACAATTCTGAACGAAAACACATTTCCTCTTATTCATAGCGGTGGGAGGGACGGAACAGGCAAACATTAATCTTGCTAAAAATCCCTTTACACTGATAGTAGTAGTAAAATAGTAGTCAAAAGGAGTCCCATCCGTTGCCAGTTGCACAAAAGTTAGTTGGCACAAAACAGATCGACGGAAATCACATTGATAGAAACTCTTTCAGCTTATTTTCACATATTTTCCAGGATTGTTATGTTAACATTCTTGAAGTTCTCCTTGAGCCAGTCTTTGAAACTGCAACAATTCTCTATAGTATGTCTAATGAAACTGTGGTGCGAAAAATATCTCGGATGACCTTTCTTGTTGACCTCATCCGGTCTCTTTGGTATGGGCAACGTGAACTCAAGATTCTTGACCAGATTGCGGAACATCCTTTTGGCTGCTTTGTCTTTAAAAAGGTATATCCTGCTTGATTGATCGGTCATGACAGGAACTTGTCTTTCATCTGTCTGGTAAAGTATCTGCTGAATGGATCATTGACCATTTGCCGAGGACGTTGGTAGCTCTGTCGAGGTTGTTCTACTTGTACTTGTAACAGTCTCTTGCTCATGTTAACCACTGCAACTATTCTAGATTTCATCTCAAATGTCCTTACTGACTCCATCTCCTCGGCTTTTCTAAGAAAACCAAGTTGTTTAGCCTCTTCTTGAAGATTCCAGGCTTTGTTAAGTAGCTTCTCAAAAGTCTTAATTGTAAGTCCCTTGAGTAAGAAGTCAACTGGACCGTGGATGCTCTTTAGAGGGATCTCAATTGCGTGTTTCTCCTGGAGCTATGGTTCACACCGCATTCTAAAATTTCTCCAACATAGGATGTACTCCACCAAAGTTTCATCTGGCTTCTGCTTCACTTCCACAAGACTGCCTATAGTGATGTGGTGTTGAACTACGGCAAAGCACTTGACAAAAAGATTCTCCATTTTCGTGAAAATTTTTACTGAACCGTTAGGTAATTCTGCATACCAGGCGATAGTGACTCCTAAAAGATTGCTCACAAACTATAAGAATAGTAGAGCATCACTACCCCCCACGTTGCAACAACTTGCTCGAAGTTGTGCAACATGCTGTCTAAGGTTTCCAGTCCCATCAAAGGTTCTGAACAAAGGTGATACGAAACCCTTTGGGTATTGATGGCATCAAACTCCTCTGGGTAAGGTCTACCCTTTGGAACTGATTTAGCTATTTTTGATCAAGTTAATGCTTCTCTCACCTGTTGCTCCACCATTTTTTTAATGTCACTTTCCAGTATCAGACCTTGAACTGAATCCCTTTTCATCTGCTCGTTGGAGATCAACTCTTTTTCTTCATCTACAATGTGAATAATTTCTAGTCGATTTGCCTCTGGAGCTGCTATCGATAAAGACTGCAACTGCCCTTGAATTGTAGCCATGGTGATCACTATCTCTTCCAGTTATTTATTCATTTGACTTATCTGCTCATCCCACTATTGAATGGCCTTTTGAAACTCATCCATGGAATTCTCCTTAGTGGGTAAGGGAGTGTTGCATGAGGATGGTGTGACCCCCGTTTCAATGACATTGATTTCCATGAATTTAATTTCCATGTAATCTGCTAAGCTGTAATCTTCATCCTTGGTATCTTCTTTCTGGTCTTCAGATAGTTGTGCAATGTCAACTTGAAGTTTTTTCAAGGCGGACTCAATTGATTTTCCTTTGATAACTTTAAGGTCAGTTGAAGGTTTTTTAGAAACATCATTTTTTTCTCTAGCAACAGCGTCATCACATAGAAGTTAATTGAATCATCTGAAATAATATTTATAGAACATTTTTCAGGTTCTTTAAAATATTCCTTCAAGATCATTACATTTCCGCTTCTGAAATTCTTCTCAAGCCAATTCATGAAAGTGAAGAAACCCTCTATTGTATGCCCAAATATCCTGTGATAAGGAAAGTGCAACGGATGATTCTTCTTGTGGGCCTCCTCGTGCTTCTTCGGCTCTGGTAGTCTAAATTATGGCCTCTTGATTAGATTTTTAAACATCTTTGCTACTATGTCATTCTTAAAAGAATACATCCTGTTCAACCGAATAATCATTGTCGGAGCCTGTCCTCCATCTGCTTTGTAAGGCCTTTGGCAAAATGATTGCTGACCAGGCTGGTTGTACTGTGAACCATACTGTTGTGGGTGCTGTCATGGCTACTTGATTTTTAGAAATCTCTTATTGTGCTTCCTTTCTTGTGCCTTTGTCATTTGTATGGACTTTGATTCAGACCCGATCCATAATTCATAAAATGGCAAAACACAAGCATCGACTGACTCTTCTTTACATAAAATCTCTTTTCCTTTACTTCACGGGATAATTAGTGCAGTGATGGTATATCCGGTGATAAGAGGAGAAGTAGTCCTAGGAGTAGTCACAACGTTCATAACGACATTAGAGTCATTCTCAATCCATTCCTTCTTTGGCATGGAGAGCTCCTCAACAAAATTTAGATTGAACTCTACAATAGGCTTAACGGACTTGCTCATTTTAGGCTCCATCATTTCAACGTTCACATCCCCAAACATAGTTTCAACATCTTTGAACCCTTGTCCAAATTTAATGACTGCCAGATCAGGCAGCTCGTTTCTATATACGACAAACTCCATTTCGGAGGTGAAAGATAAAGATCAGCTTTGGTAAAGACATTATTCCTATCATTTAAAGAACTTACGGAAGTCAGTGACGTCCCTGCCTTAAAGTTTTGACCAAAGTACTCAAGTTAACGTGCTTGTATTGTGAACCGGGCAATATTCATTCACCTTGATTTATCTTGTTGTCTTCAAGTATTTATCTTATTTTATTCTTTTATTTTCTCAAATTTTGCAAACGTATTTTAGATTTCATTATTGATTTAAAAGATTTAGACCTTAGAAGAATTTCTATATTTTAAAAAGATTTGGCCCAATTTTGCCTAAATAGCAAAAACTGAGCTCAAAAGGCAAGAAGGGAAAGTGTAGTGTAGGGCCTAACCCGGGACCTTGTTCACAACGCACCTTGCTTTCGTGAAACCCATCCACCAATACACCTTTTGGGGTTTCAACCCCACAGGATTAAAGAAATATCCTAAAAGCCTTCTGGACCCTGCTGTTTAAGTGTGTTTAAACAGATGGTCCTAAAGTCAAGGAGAGTCGATCATACTTTCTCAAGAAAGAAATGGGTGAATTATATCGACGGAAGAATGGTAATATGGCCTTTAAGGGGCATAGGCATATTACCAATGTATAAAAGTATATTTTTTGATCTTAATGGAGAGAGAAATGAACCCCAGCGGAGTCGTTAAAATGCTTGTCAGTACGTTTTTGTGGTGTGGTGTTTTCATTTTAAGAGTCGCCCAGTAGAAGCTATTGGTTGTTGGAATCGAGATCGTGTCACCCACTTCGGAAAGAAAACATTTAATTTAATTTATATGTAAATTTAATTTAGGGAAGGAATACAGCTAAACTGATATCATATCCTTAATAGTTTAAATAGCCGAGCATTGTACCTTAAATCATGCATTTATCCCGAAGAACAAGCACGTTGCATAACGACACGACTCAATTAAATGAACTAAAAAATTTATGACATTTGTTTGATCTATGAAACCTGTGTTTTAATTGATAGATTTCCCCTATCTAATAAATATGAATTAGATAGGGTTTATATTAATGTTGGGTTCGTTTACGTTTCCTATAAGGGCAAGCCCCTATAGTTAATTACATATTAGATGACCGAAGTCACCTAAGAAAAATCTCAATTTAGATCATAAAATATATATTTATGAATTAAATTCAAAAGGCTAAGGATTTTCAATGAATGTGAGGTAATCGGAATCAAATAAGAGAGTGGTTTGAAGTTGTGGAACAATTGTTGTAGGAACCCAAAGGAGGAAGAACCAGGAGATGTCATTGATCCAAGAAGGAGTCTTGGTGACTTCCAAATCTATCCTATTGTTTGGCTTAAATTAAGTAATGAATATATTTTTATATTTCATCCTGTTGATTTTAATTTATTAGGGCTTACACTCACTTGATGTTAATCAGGTGAATAGCCTGGAAGATAGGAGGATTCATGTCATATCGGATGACAACCTCGGAAACCTAAGCCAAGTTGGGGCTTATATTGCATTAAGTGCAAAGGCCCAAAAGATAAGATTAGGGTTTATGGTGCACTAGGCAGGCTACCTTGAAGTCCTATGGCTTGTTTTTATTTCTAAGGAAAAGTTAAGCTGAAGTAGACATGTTCTGTTGTTGAAGATGGACGTGCTGCCCACGATGTACGCTCTGAGCTCTTTATTGTTGCAGAATGTTTACTTTAAGAAGTCGCAATGAGGGGGGTTGAGAGCAGTGTCATGTTCTGGATGGTTTAAAATCGAGGTGGCTTAGTGTTTTAATTCAAACAAATGTTTAAGTTTATTATGGTGACACCGGTTAGGATCCCACGGTTCCCTCGTTTCAGCACCCCCATTTTTGCCGGATTCACCTAGTCCAAATGAATTTGATAAGCTCAACTGAATTAGTTCTACACTTTCATTTAGGCCATGGGTAACGCCGTTAGCAATAGATAGGTTACCTCCCCCGAGGTATTCCCGGTCATCCAAGAGACGTTTTAATTTAGTTGAAGTTGCAAGTTTATTTTGGTTGGTGATTAAATTTTTAGTTATTTTATATTTTTAATGTTGTTAGGTAATTTTATTTTCACAGGCAAGTATCATGATTTGCAATAAAGTAAATTTACTGTAAAGCATAAAAGATTATGTGTAGTAGAGAAGAAACAGCAATAGCTGTGTATGTGGTAAAGTAGAACAGTAGTAGCAGGCAAAACAAGAGTATGACATAAAAAGGAAAAGGTGTAGTATTAGGAAAATGGTACGAGTGTGTGTTGAGGTGTATGTGAAAATGTAAAAGCATGTAGGAAAAATCTAAAAGAGCAATTCTTTAAAAGTTTGAGGAAAGACATCGGAGACAAAAATCTATAGAAAACTCGGGACAAACCATAAGAACCTGTATAAAATCCCGTAGAAAAATTTGTAGAAAACTCGTAGAAAAGGTAACAGTGAGAAGACTACAAAGTTGGAGTACAAGTCTGGGAGGTTCTTTAGCACGATGGCTTAGAGAACGCAGAGCTGTGTTGTATATATCCCAACCTTAAGTGCTGACTACCAAACCTTCATCCTACAAGGGCAGTCCTAGCTCGATCCAAACAGTCAATATTGGACCTTCGTAGATTTTTCATTTATTTCAATTTAGATTGCATGCAAGGAAAAATTTTGAGTGAAAGGCTATTTTATAATGGGGCAGTTTTGTAATTTAAAATGTATTTGTATATTTTGTAAAACAGTGTGATCCACAAGTTGACTATCCTAATCGAATTAGGATTACTAGTAACCTAAGAGTGACAGTGGCAGATACCTCAAGGGTAGGAGACTATTACCGTAAATTCCTTCCTCTACCCTCTTCAGGGTCTCTGAGTCAGGAGACACTATTCTAGAAATCCCTCGTATCCCTCTCTAGTGCAATGTCATCATCATCCCCCTAACCATCTTATTTACAGCCTTGCTTGATGGCGCCACATATAGTAAAAGGCTATACGTGTACACTTATGCCTCGTACATAAGTGCAGAAAACTAGGCCAAGAAGCAAGAAGAAGAAAAAAAGATAAGGGACAAGGAAAAGAGAGAGGAGAGAATGACCCGCCTAAAACGATGTCGTAAACTAGGCGAATCGGCCCTTAAAATTGAATGAAAGCTATTTCCAAACCCCAATATTATGAAAAAAAGGTTCTTTTAGATGTGACTTAAACTTTGATAAATGAAACTTTAAGATTTCAAAACCTTAACGAAGGAGATCCGAAACACAACTTGAACCTTAAAGAAGAAAAACTTCTGAAGAAAACACAAGTCTGATTTTCATGTTAGAAATCAAACCCTGTTAATGCCCGGAACCAAGACATGTATGTTCAAATAGAGACCCAACCAAACTTCAAGAAAATGGGCCTATCAGACCATGAAGCGGAGCCATACAAAGCTCCAATCCTGGCCGTCATAAGGATAAGAACAGTAGTACCTCAAAAAAAGGAAATCGAACCCTCAAGAAAAGGCAGGAGAAAGCCCTCAAAACTAAACCATTTAAAGCTAGAAGTTGTGCCATAATTAGGAGCAAGAGGGGGACCGATCCTCCAAAAGGCCAAAAATCCGAGCCCATAAGGGACCAAAACTGAGCAACCTCATGTCATAAAGAGAAATGTAAAAGCAAATTTAGAAGAAAAATCTGGCAGCACCTCCTCTCTTTTATTTATTTTTCCAACAAATTCATCCACATATGCAATAGCATAACAAATAGAATATCATAAGAATGCATCATAATAAGTGCTTCACCAAATAATCATTCAATCATAGAGCTTCACCAACCCATTTCATGCTAAACATGTAATACTAGGAGAAAGAAAAAGTAAGCATCATATTTTCCTTTTCCAAACTGATGCACCAAAAATATATACTGTTTTTACTATATAATTTTACCCATTTTTGGTAATATTGCACTTTAAAGAAAGGTATTTTTCATGATTTGTTGCAGGTGTGATGATTTTAGGTGATTGGAGCGAAAAAAAGTTAAAAGGAACGAATTTGGAACAAAAAAGAGCAAAAATGAGGAAAAAGGAGGAAAACAGGTTCTGGCGCTGCCGACGCCATTTTCTAGTTACTCGGCAATTAATTCAATGATAGAGTGCCACTGGTACCCTATCGGGCACCGCCGGTGCTCAATGTCGGTGGAATTCAAATTTGAGGAGTTTTGCCGACTTTTTGAGGGAATGCCTATGGAAACTCTTGGGATTTCATTTCTAACTTATACGTAACTATTTTTTGGACAAAAATCTGTGTGTGTGAGAGTGTATTCTGAAGTTTTAGAGAGGGAGAGTGTGTGTGAGTTTAGAGAGGGAGAGTGTGTGTGAGTGTGTATTCTAAAGTTTTAGAGAGGGAGAGTGTGTGTTGATTGTTAGGGCTTAGGAGAAAAGTGGTAGAAGTTAGAATTTGAGAGGAATTCTTCTCTAAGGAGTGAAAGAGAAGAAGTAAAGTGAGGAATTGCTTCTTCCTTTCCATTCTAAAGAGAGAATCAAGTTTTGTAAAGAAGATAGAAAAGGATTCAAAGGAACTTCAAGGGAATTACATTGGGGAAGAGAAAAGAGATAAGTTGTATTTTCGTTTGTGGCTTGTATGACTTTTCTTTTATATATAAAATCCATGTTTTAATGTATCTTCTTCATAAATTCTGAGTAGTCTTCTTTGTCTTTCTTCTTGCATAGAGATGTGATGATGGATTGATGTGGATTTGAAGTGATATTAATGTATTGAAGAAATTGTGATGGTTTTTTATTTCAAACTTAACTTACTTTTCGATCTAGCCAATTGAATTGTTAAAATATATTGTTGAACATAAATTTTGAAAGGAATTAGTGTCCTACAACAATAATGAATAATCCATTCAATTTCCTTGGATGAATTGTGTAGTTCATGGGAATTGAGTGCAAAAAAATAAGGAAATGTGTTTTGATGGACATCAATTTGGAGGTTTCAGGATGACAGGCTGAGCTCCCCAAATTTGTCCTAAGATTTGTAACTAAACTCAAAGGTTAGCCTTCAGGTGAAGGGTGAGTGGGAGCTCCGTACTGAGAGCTGGTGTCCTCCCAGCCTAGCCTTAGATTTAGTGACTAAACTTAGGATATGTCAATGTTCTTTTCATGCTTGGAAGAGGGGGTACTCTTTAAAGGGTAAAGAAACATTTATACTCCTATTTGGCACAATATCATATTAAAAAACCTTTCAAATATATAGCTTAGTGTGTGTCTGTTAATTAATTCTATTTTCAAAGTAATTAGAAATAATAGTAGTTTGATTATTGTTATTGTTTTCTGCATAGTGGTAGTAGAAGTAAGTATTAAATTTTAAGTGCAATTTGAATATCAGATTTCAGTGCTACATTATCTGTTGTGAAACACTTTCTTCTACTTCATAGCTTCCCTGTGGGATCGATAACCAGAACTCCATTAGAGCCCTATATTACTTGATACGAGACGTATACTTGTATTGAGTGCTTGGACTTTAGAAAATCATTAAAACATATATAAATTTGAGTTCATAAATTCTTCTAATATAAAAGTCTGTAAATCGTCCAGTCACAAACCTCATCTAAACTATAAGTTAGAGAGCAAGCATGTAGCTAAAAGGGCTCCAAGATTTTGGACTTAAGTCATACCATCAACATGATTCATAGCATGTATTTCAAATTTCCAAGCATGCAAACAATGTAAGAAAAAGAGGAGCATTAACACTTATACATGAAATCTCATCTCAATAAAACAATCAAACCACAAGGTGGAGGGGAAAGAGTGGAGTCAAAGAAACTCCAAAGCAACCTCTAACCCATGCTGACAATAGAAACTAGGACATGCCAAATTTCATAAATAAGGTCTAGCAAGCATAAAGAAGCAATAATAGAGAAAGTATAACATGTCACTCAACCTTTCTACCCAACCTTCTTCCCTTCTCTTTTCCTTTTTTTTTCTTTCTTTTCCCATTTTCTTTTCTTTTCTCACATTACCTCTCTTTTCTCAAAAGCAAAACAAACCCCACATTTTTTAAGAGAAAGGCTAAGCAACATGGCACACTTCATTAAGTACTCAATCATGCATTAAAGAGAGTAAGAATGAGGAAAAGGAATGCCACCTATACATGCATATATCTCATGAAGGAGTAAAGCTCAAAGCTTCAAGCAAAATACACTAAACATAGAGATGTTTTGTAACATAAAGTAGAGTGTATCAAGTTTTCCAAGCTAAGCCTATCCAACATAGAGAAGCATAGTTAAAGAGAGGCTATAACCTTCCACATTGCATGAAAAGGAAGCTTTGAAACATGGCTACCAATGTAAATTTTCACATAGGGGCAGCAAAGAGGAGTTTAAAATGGACTTATAACAAGTGTAACGGTACAATTTTTCATGTAGGGGCAGCATAAGAGTGATTTAAATCAACTCAAAGTAAATTCAAAAGAGCAGATTTTCTCGTAAAGCATGCATAGGATTGATCTAAATCAATTCCAAATGAACATACAAATGCAGATTTTTACTTTAGGCATGTATAGGATTGATCCAAATTAATTCCAAATGAACAAACAAGTGCAGATTTTTATTTTGGGCATGCATACGATTGATCCAAATCAATTCCAAATGAACATACAAGTGCAAATTTTTCAATTTGGACAACATATATGTGATGGTATTCTTTCAAACATGTAATGAGCATAATCAAAACAAGTGCCACAAATATATATGTAGCAATTACCCTCTATTCCAACAAACATTTGATGCTAATGGCCACCTCCACAAGCGTCAAATGCATGTGAAATGTTGAATGCTTGGATTTAGCATGTAGGTGTTTTAAAATTTGGTGAAGTGTATGTAGAATGTGAAACCCTTGTGTGTAGCACATGGGTGTTTTAAAAGTAAAGTTTTGTGTAAAAAGATGAATTTCATGTATGGAATGAGGTGAAGTGTGTGTAAAATCAAATCCCAAGTGTTATATGCATGAATGCTTGGTGAAAGAAGTGAAAAACAAGCATGTATGGTCTCATTTGTGAGTGTTCCAAAAGTAAGCATTTTGTAATCCGAATTTTGCACAAAATTTCACCAAGCCATTAACAATGTGTGGAATGAGGTGAAATTTGGGTGAAATAAAAGCCCAAGTGTTATACGTATGAAAGTGTGGTGAAAGAAGTGAAAAAAAAGCATGTATGGTCTCATTTGTGAGTGTTCCCAAAGTAAGCATTTTGTAATCCGAATTTTGCACAAAATTTCACCAAGCCATCTAATTAGTCAGCATGCTCTTTCATCCTACTAAGGCCAATATTAAAATGTAAGTAATGATGAAATTAAGGAAAAAGTGGTAATTACATGAGTATAGCAAAACCATAACAAACATTCCTCCTCTTTCTCAAGCCTAAATGAAACTGGGCCAATTACTTGATGCACAAAGAGAAGCCTTAATGCATAGAGTTTCCAAAATTTTGAAAGCCCCTTAAACTCTCTTCCCACCATGCATACAAATGTAAAAATGAAACATAACAAACTTTACCTCAATGAACTTTCATGCTCATATTTCCTTCACATGATATGATACCATTCGGACAAAAAAGCATAACCATTAAATTTCATGAATCAACAAAAGGGTAAAAAGCACTAGCAAGCTCACCCATTCCTCCACCAATGTCTTAAGCAAAATCAAAACTTTTCCTTCATCAATTTGTTTTTAAAGAAGCTTGTAGAAATGTAAAATTAGCAAAGAAAAGGTTTCTCTAGCATCTTAATCATGTTATCATTGTGAATAAAAGCAATAGAAACATAGCCACCAACTTTAATGAAACAACAAAAGGAGACAAAGACTAGCAAGCTTAACCTTTCCTCCACCAATGCTTTAAACAAAATCAAACTTTCCTTTCATCAATTTTTAAAAAAAAGAAACTTGTAGCACATGATATGAGGAGAGAAAAGATTTCTCTAGCTTTTTAAAATTGGAACCATTGGTAATAAGAATCAATAGAAACAAAGCCATAAAATTCCATGTATTTAACAAGAGGAGGCAAAGGCTTTAAGAAGCTTGGCTTTTTTTCTCCACCAAGAACAAACTTTAAGCATGACCAAATTTTTTTTTCATTATTCTTTCTCTTTTTTGTTAAAAGAACTTTTTAGCAATGCAAAATAAGTAAAGAAAAGATTGTCAAACTAAAAATTAAACCATAGAATGCGTCACTTCCAACATCAACTATCAAACCACCAAAGAGGTTAAGGAACTAAGGGGGTTACCACTTGGTATGAAGCACCAAAAGAAGGTAAAAATAAGTTGTTTGAAGAGATTTGGGCAGCACCTCCCCAAGCTTCTTCAATTTTTGGCCAACACAAAAGGGGTAAGAAAAAGGCCATTTTATGTAGAAAAGAAGAAGAAGACGAGGCTTTGAACTTACCCATGGGTAAGGACCTTTGGTAGAAAGAAGATGCAACCATTAAACCTCCTTTGAGGTGATAGAGATGAAAGGAACACAAAAAAAATGTTACTAATGTCTGATGGAGAAGATGGATGACTGCCATTGATGGGATTGAGGCCAGGAGAAGCCAAGCCATGCATTGGAGAAGAAGAAAGAGGGGCACACCAAGGAAGTTGCAGCCAAGCTAGCTAGGGTTCGGCCAGGCTGAAATTTGTAAACAAGAGGGGAAGAGGGGGCGTCGGCTAGGGCTAAGATAGGGAGAAAGCAAAAAAAAGAAATTATTTTAATAATTAATTACTTACCCGAACGAGCAGATTTTGGCACTGTTTGCTCGTGCCCTGAAACATAGCAAATTATATATCCTTCCCAATTTTTTATGTTCCAAACGCAACGACGCAGTTCGTTTTGCCATCCGGGGTCGTTTGGGCAACCTCGTCGATAATTAGGTCAAAAACGACAAATTTGGGGCTTTTGACGAAATCAAATTAAATCGACAAAATTGTGTTATGGTGTAGTTGAAGAAAATGAAATTGAGAAATTTTTGGAGGTTTTGTAAAATTTTAAGAATTTTTGGAATTTTTCAAATTTTTTTCTAAGCAGGGGTATTTTGGTAATTTTTGAGGTTTTCGGGATAAATGATCAAAAAGCTAAATTAAAGGCTTAGGGAAGTACAAAATAAAATTTGGAGTCAAACGGGAGTGTTCGGGAGCATTTCTGACCAATGCGAACGATTTTACGAACATCAAAATGTCATTCAAGTATGAGTTTCTTTGGTTATGAGGGGCCCACCGGTTGCTCGAAAGTATGACATGTTTACAGTCAAACTAGTCAGTGCGATGAGGGGAACGTTCTGGAAGGTTTTTGGAGAGCTTGGGTGATTCTGGGAAGTTTTGGGTTTTGGGCCCTTTTTAGGGGCAATTTAGTAATTTCGGCAATTTGGGGGTAATTTTGGTAATTTTGGGTATTTTTGGTCAATTTGAGTGGTGGAAGGTATTTCAGAATGATTTTTGGGAATTTTTACAATTTAGGGAGATTTTGGGAAGTTTTTGGAGTTTTGGGGTTTTGGTGTATTTGGGTCAATTTGGGGTAATTTTGGAAATTTTGGTAAATTTGGATAATTTTGGTCAATTTGAGTGGTGGGAGGTATTTCAAAAAGTTTTTTGGAAATTTTGACAATTTAGGGACATTTTGGGAATTTTATAGAGTTTTGGGGTATTTGGGTCATTTGGCGGGCTTTGAGGGCTAAGGGACAAAATTGGAGAATTTGGTAGGATTTCTGAATTTAATTTGGGATGTCAACTTGTTTAAGTTACGGATCAGAAGTGACTTTCTTTGGTCCTCCATATGTTGGTTCCAACCACCTCAGCCACACACATAGGCTCTGGTGGGACCATACACATGAGTTTCCAAAGGGTTAAGGAATGAAAATGGGATGTGTTTGGTTTAAGATTGTGAGTATAAAGTGTGATGTGTAAGTGTGTGAATGTAGATGTGAATGTAAGTGTGTAGAAATGAATGTGCTTTAAACCTCCTAGGGTTTATCCTAAGGCCTGACCACTTATAGGGTTCCCACCTGGACTCCCTTATGCTTGGTCTCTTCCTCCCAAACGCTGGAGGTTAGACCTTAAGCAAATGAAAGTTCCAAGTGAGGGAAACAATCATGTGGAATTTCTATATGGTGGGGCTACATTGCTAGTCATCTAAGAAAAGTCACCAAGAGAGTTTTATAGCTAGACCCTAGGCAATACAAGAAGAGACTAGACCTCAACCAAGTGTGAGGTCAACTGGCGCTTATGTGCCAGATGATTAGCGTATAAGCGCCGCAGTTAAAGTGACGAATTTTTTTTACTTTGGCACAAATTTGAAGGGGTTTTTGAAGCATCATTTGGTTTGAACTTCATTAACTTCCCATCAGCGCCAAAACTCTATTTTGGTTTTTGAATGGATGGATGCATTCGTGGTGGATACATTGAATCTAGACATATTTTGAAGAGACACCAACACACCTTTTGTAAAATTTTAAAAAGAAGACTTGAAGATCAGAAAAATTGTTGTTGTTGGAGGGTGTGACTAGTGTTAAGAGTTAAGTTGATGTTAGAGCACACCTTTCCAATTCACCAATTTTATTATCAATTGTATCGTGTTTTTATTAAGAGTAGAATAGATTTGGAGTCAACAAAGTCGGGTGCCAATCTCTATTGTGTCTTGTAAAGGGAAAGCAAAGTTTCAAAGGAAATTCAAGAGTCTTGTGGTGAGGATTTTCAGTTATGTGTTTAACTTTGTTTTACATTTGGTTTTAAACTAAGACTTGTTGTGTTTTCACTATAATTTTTACTTTCAAATAAAGTTGTGATTGTGTTTTCTTCATGGATTCTGAGTAGTTTTCTTTATCTTTTTCCTTTTAAATGATGAAGTAATTAAATTATGAAAGGAAATTGTGTGAAGTATAGGATTTCAATGTTGGAAGAAGTTGTGATGATTCACAACTTTTCACTTCATTTACTTCTTAATTTGTCGAATTAATAAGTTAAAATTTGTTGGGAGATTATGTAAGATCCATTGCGGTATTGTGTCAATCAACAATTGGAAAGAATCACATGCAATTTTATGGATGAGAATTGTAGTCCATATGTTGGGTGCAAATAAATAGGAAGATATGCTTATAATGGGGAGTAAAATTAGATGACTTTAGACTGACAGGCTAAAGCCCCCTATTTTAGTTCGATGTGAAAATTTTTGCTATGAGTTGTTAGCCCCAAGGTGGAGGGAATCGAGGGAACTCTAGAGTGGGAGCTAGTATCTTCCCTGCCTAACCCATCTACAAGATTTCAAATCATCAAATTAACCAATGTTCTTTATAGAACCATGTAAGGGTAAAGATCATAATTGCTTCTATTTGACACAACACATTTTAGATACTTCCACAACGAAATTTTATAATTATTACTCATTCATTGTAAGAGGAAAAAAGATATTTTATTCTCATTTGCTTTCATATTATTTTAAAGTTGTATTAATTTTAGTTGGTTTCTTTACTTTTTATGTAAAAAATACCAAACAAAAATTGAAAAACTTTATATCTTAAAACATACTTTATAGAATCCTTTTAAAAAGTAAAAAGTTATTTCTCTTATTTCTTTAAAATTTTAGACATTTCCATGTGGGTTCGATATCTGGGGGCTTAATTAAAAAGTCCTATATTACTTGATAGACGATACATATACTTGCGTAGTATCCAATATTATAAAAAATTAAAGTAAAATTTCATATCTAAAAAGTAAGGGTAAATATTCGGGGAACAAGTTTTTGGGGCCGTTGCCGGGGAAATTAATTAAAATTTTATTTAAAGAAAATTTAAGAAAAAATAAATTTTTACTTTTCATTATTTTTGTTAGTGTATTTTATTTAATTTTGTTAAGTTTGTATGCGTAGTTCAGGTTCTGAGTGCTTGTTCCTTACAATTTTGAATTAGAGAGAACTATCAGAAAAATCAAAAAAATTAAAAATTTAGAAAAAAATAAAAATATTCAAGCAATGGCAAATCATATCATCAAAATGTTGAAATCCATCAAGAATTTAGACCTTTCTGAGATTATGCTAACCCTACAGTGGATGAACTTCATGGTAGTATTCAACACCGTACTGTAGCTGCTAATTCATTTGAACTTAAACCTACTATTATCCAGATGTTATCTAATAATCAGTTTGGGGGAGCACCAACTGAAGATCCTAATTTACATCTTGCAAATTTTCTAGAATTGTGCACTAATTTTAAATACGATGGTGTTTCGGATGATGCTATTAGACTTAGACTTTTTCCTTTTTCATTAAGGGATAAAGCTAAGATTTGGTTAAATTCATTAGCACTTGGATCTATCAGAACTTGGGGTGATTTAGCACAAAAATTCCTTGCTAAATATTTTCCACCATCGATGACTGCGAAGCTTAGAAATGATATCACATCTTTTTGTCAGTTTCAAGTGGAATCTTTATATGAAGCATGAGAAAGTTTTAAAGATCTCTTAAGAAAGTGTCCAAATCATTCGATACCATATAGATTAGTAATTCAGACATTTTATAATTTATTAGTTGGATCTCCTAGATCTATTATTTGTGTCATTGCTGATGGTTCATTGATGTCTAAACAGTTTGTTGATGCTTATTCTTTAATTGAAGAAATGGCTAACAATAATTGTCAATGGCTTTCTAAAAGGATAAATCGTAAAAAGGTAGCCATCATTCATGAATATGATGCTTTTGCAATGCTAGCAAATAAGGTTGTTGTAATTTCAAGGAAGATAGACCAGTTTGGGATGAATTTTTCTCAGCAAATTTCCATGAATGAAGAAAATTCATTAGGCCAAATGGTTAATTCTCAAACTTCACCAGAAACTTTGAATGTTATAAGTAAGCCTAATAACCCATTTTCCAATTATTATAAGCCATGTTAGAAAAACCATCCAAACTTTCACTGGAATACCAATAATCAGGGTGGTAGTAATCAACAATGGGGGAACAACCAAGTAAACCCATTGGGAAACTGGAATAACCAAGGGAATAATAATTATAGACCAACTTATCCTCCAGGTTTTAAGAATACTTCACAATTTAAGGAGAAGAAGTTGTTTATTGAAGAAGTGGTGTTACAAATGGGAAATCAATTACAAAGTCAAGGAGCTACAATTATAAATATTGAGAATCAATTGAGACATATTGCCATATCATTAAGTAACAGATCCCAAAGAATGCTTCCTAGTAATACTGAAGTCAATCCAAGAGACAAGACTAAAGAGCAAGTACAAGCTATTCAGTTAAGAAGTGGAAGAGAGTTCGAAGGTATAGTTCAAAAATTGAAAAACCAAAAGAGGCTGCTTTGAAAGGTTTGGAAAAACATATTTCTCCACCTAAGGTTGATTTAGAAGATCCACCACCTCCATTTCTTTAGAGACTTCGACAACAAAAATTGGATAATCAATTTTCAAAATTCTTGGAGATATTTAAGGAGCTTACAATCAACCTTCTATTTGCTGAAGCCTTGGAACAAATGCCAAGCTATGTGAAATTTATGATCAATATTCTCAATAGATAGAGGAAGTTTGAAGATATTGAGACTGTTGCACTTAGTGAAGAGTGCAGTGCAATAATTCAAGAAAAGCTTCCTGAAAAACATAAAGATCCTAGAAGTTTCACAATACCATGTGACATCAGAGACAGATTTTTTGATAATGCTTTATGTAGTTTTAGTGCAAGCATTAACCTTATGCCGCTATCAATATTCAAAAGACGGGGATTAGAAGAAGTAACCCCTACCACTTGCAATTAGCTGATTGTTTGATCATGTATCCTAAAGGTGTTGTAGAGGATGTTTTGGTGAAAGTGGATCAATTTATTTTTCCTGTTGATTTCATTGTGTTGGATATGGAGGAAGATGAAGAGATACTCTTAATTTTAGGGAGACCTTTCCTAGCCATAGGCAGAGTGATGATAGATGTGGGAAAAAGTGGAATTAATGATGCGAGTTAATGATCAAACAGTTACATTCAATATTTCAAAGTCAATGAAATATCCTGCAAGAGGTAAAGATGATGAATGTTATAGGATGGATGGTATCAAATATTTGAGTTAATGTCATTTCAAGTCAACTTATGAAGAAAAATACGAATGTAAAGAATCAGAACACAATGAAGAAGAGGAATTACAAGATTCTGAAGATTTTAATGAGGAAGATTTAAATTATGTTTTTGAAAATTTTGAAATTTTGGACATGGCTGAAAAAGATGAATATTTGTTCCATCAATTGGAAAACCTCCTAAACATACTTTAAAGATGCTAACTAATCACTTAAAGTATGCCTTTTAGGTGATTCTTCAACTTTACCAGATATAATTTCCTCTCAATTAACTGAAAGAGAAGAAGAGAGTTTGCTTGAAATTTTTAAGAAATATAAGAAAGCCTTTGGATGGACAATATCTGATATTAAAGGAATCAGTCCTTCAGTTTGTATGCATAGAATCCTTATGGAGGATAACAACAAACCTCGGGTTGATCCTCAAAGGAGATTAAATCCTATCATGAAAGAAGTTGTTAAGAAAGAAATTTTAAAGTGGTTGGATGTTGGAATTATATACCTTATATCAGATGGTGCATGGGTTAGTCCTATTCATTGTGTTCCAAAGAAAGGAGGAGTTACTGTGACTGTTAATGAAAAGAATGAAATAATACTAGTAAGACAAGTTACAGGATGGAGAATACGCATTGATTATAGAAAATTAAACCATTCCACCAGGAAAGATAATTTTCCACTTCCTTTTCTAGATTAGATTTTGGATAGACTGGCTGAGCATAAATACTTTTTTTTCTGGATGGATATACTAGCTACCACAAAATTCAAATTGCTCATGATGATCAAGAAAAAATAATGTTTACCAGTCCTTATGGTACATTTGCTTTTAGAAGAATATCCTTTGGTTTATGTAATGCCCTTGTTACATTTTAGAGATGTATGATGGCAATTTTCTATGATTTAATAAAAAAAGGAATTGAAGTTTTATGGATGACTTTTCAGTGTTTGGAATTTCATTTGAATCATGTTTAGAACATCTATATAAAGTTCTAAAATACTGTGAAGAAACTAATTTGGTTCTTAACTGGGAGAAATGACCTTTTTTGGTAGGAGGAGGAATTGTTTTGGGACATTGTATATCAGAAAATGGTATGGAAGTAAATCTTGCAAAAATTGAAGTGTTATCTAATTTACCTTGCCCAACTAATGTAAGTGGAACTAGAATTTTTTTGGGACATGTTGGATTTTACAGGCGTTATATAAAACACTTTTCAAAAATTTTGAAGCCTTTATGTTGTTTACTGGAAAAAGATGTAATTTTTAACTTTGATGATAATTGCCTAAAAGGTTTTGAAACTTTATAAGAAAAATAAATAACTGCGCCTGTTATAGTTTCTCCTAATTAGGAAAAATCTTTTGAATTAATGTGTGATGCTAGTGATTATGCTATAGGAGCTGTTTTATGTCAGAAATATGATAAAATTTTAAAAGTAAATTACTGTGCTAGTAAAACTCTTAATGAAGCTTAAATTAATTATACCACTACTGAGAAAGAGTTATTAGCTATATTATTTTCCATTGATAAATTCAGATCATATTTAATTAGAACTAAATGTTTGATGCTTACTGATCATTCTGCTATTAAGTAATTAATGAAGAAGAAGGCTGCAAAACCAAGATTGATTAGATAATTTCTTCTTTTGCAAGAATTTGATTTCAAGATAATAAATATGAAGGGTGTTGATAATTAAATTGTTGATCATCTGTCCAGGCTTGAAACTAGTAAATCACTCTGTGATGTTGAAGAAATTAATGAAAATTTTTCTGATGAAAAATTATTTGTTGTTAATGAGTGTTGTGTTCCGTGGTATGCCGACATTGTAAACACTATTGTTAGTGATATTTGACCCTATGGTTTGACATACCATTGGAGGAAGAAATTTCTCTCTGAAGCTAAGACTTATTTTTGGGATGAACCATTTTTGTATAAGCAAGGAAATGATTTAATTATTCCAGGATGTGTACCTTTAGTAGAAACTTATGAAATTATTCAAAAAATTCATAATTTTGATTATGGGGGACATTTTGGAGTTGATAAAACTGCATATAAAATCATACAATCAGGATTTTATTGACCTACAATTTTTAAGGATGTTAATGTTTTTATTAAAAATTGTGATCATAACTGATGGGGAAAGCCATTTTAGAAATGCAATTATGGAGAAATTAGTAAAGAAATATCATATTAACCATTGAATTGCGTTTGTTTATCATCCGCAGACAAGTGGTTTGGTTGAATTATGTAATCATGAAATTAAAAGAATATTGGAAAAGAATGTTAATCCAAATAGAAAGGATTGGTCAATCAAACTGGATTATGATTTGTGGGCCTATAGGACTGCCTACAGAACTCCTATAGGAATGTCCTCATATAGGCTAATTTTTGGAAAAGCTTGCCATTTACCAGTTGAACTTAAGCATAAAGCATATTGAGCTATTATAGAGTTCAATTTTAAATTGAAAGATACTGGAGAAAAGAGATTGTTGCAATAAAATGATCTTGAAGAGATAAGAAACGAATCTTATGAAAATGCTAGGATTTATAAAGAAAAGACGAAGTTATGGAATGATCAAAAGATTCTTTCTAAAAATCTTGAGCTAGGGCAAAAAGTTTTACTGCATAATTCTATATTGAGAATATTTGCTGGAATACTTAAGTTTGGGTGGACAAGCCCATTTATTGTGATGAATGTTTATTCATATGGAGCTATAGATATTCAAGAACCTAAGAGTGGAAAAATATTTAAAGTGAACGATCATAGACATAAACCTTAATTTTCAGTCGATCAATCTAAACCTGATGAGAATGTGATGTTGGGTTACTAGGAATATGCTCTGAGTATGTCAAACTGATGACATTGAACCAAGCACTTTGTGGAAGGCAACCTATATTTATCGGTGTGCTTTGTTTTATGTTCGTTTTGTATGCTTTTATTTGGTTTGATTTGAGAAATGTGGTAGCATTTTGGAGTTTTTTATATTATAATGGTGTTGATTTGACCTTATTTAATGAATTAGAGGAGTCAGAATAAATATTTTAACATTTGGTAGAACTGTGTAAAAATGTGCACTGGCGGCAATGCGCCGCTGGTTGGTGCATAAACGCCACAGTTATAAAAAACGTGAAAATGTGGTTGTAGAAGCCAAAATCGTGGCTGAGTAGTTTTTGGAGTGATTAAGGAGTTTTAACATGTCTACGATCGATTTTGTGCCTTCCCAAGTCTAAAAAGGCCATGAATTTATGAAATACTTGCCCTAGTACTTATTTCTTAGTCTTCTGAAAGAGTATTTTGAGTGCAAAAATGTCTTCTTGGGAGAGCGAAGTTAAGAAGAAAGAGGAACCCAATAAGAAGATGTTTATTTGTGATAGTGCACAAGAGTTATATAATGGATTTCTAGCTATATCCAAGGAATAGCAGAAAGGATTACGAAGATTGAGGATGATGTGGAGTTTATTTATGAAAAGGTAAATGAAATTAATGCTCATCTAGCACACACTGGATGGGAATTCAAAATGAAATTCAATCATACAAGTCATGTGGAAGAAACGAATAGAGTATTGTATCTGAAGAACAAATTGATGGAAGTAGAAGATGTAGGAGCTTTTAATCATCATTCATTTTATCAGATTTACATTCCAGATGGTTCAAATGGAACTAATAGTGGTTCTGGATAAATTCAACCTAATAGAGATTGGAATTAAATTATGTGTGTTCTTGTGGTTTGATTATGTGTGTTTAGTGTTTTAAGTGTGATTTTTTGTTAATGTTTGTGTTTGTTGCACTCTACATATGTTTGATACATCTCAATGATGTAAGTTAGTGTTTAATTACATTTCTTTAAATGTATGTATTTGGAGAATTTCATCCAAAGTATTTGAATAGAAATTTGTAGTTTGTATTTAGTGTGTTTTAATATTTAATGAAATATAAGTTTGTGCTTATGTGAAATTTGTGTGAAATCATTGAAAATTTAAAAGTACTTTTGGAGTATTAGAAGAGTTTTTGGGGAGAAATAATTATTTGAAGTGATTAATGGTGAATAACTCAGATTTTTTATGGAATTAACTTAATTGCCAAAATTTATGCACTGGCACCTAAGCACCAAGCATACGGCGCATAAGCATCATATTTCACGGTTAAGTGTCGTATGCCTAGTGCATAGGCGCCGATTTGCGAAAATTGATTTTATGTAGTTAAATACCCGAAATTTGCCTTTTTTCACACCCCCATCACCTTCAACCTCTCGGTTTCGTGAAATAAAAGCCTAGGGCATCAATATTTGGATCATTTTATAGGAGTTTAAAATGGACTTATAACAAGTGTAACGGTACAAATTTTCATGTAGAGGCAGCATAAGAGTGATCTAAATCAACTCAAAGTAAATTCAAAAGAGCAGATTTTCTCATTAGGCATGCATAGGATTGATCTAAATCAATTCCAAATGAACATACAAATGCAAATTTTTACTTTAGGCATGTATAGGATTGATCCAAATCAATTCCAAATGAACATACAAGTGCAAATTATTATTTTGGGCATGCATAGGATTGATCCAAATCAATTCCAAATGAACATACAAGTGCAGATTTTTCAATTTGGACAACATATATGTGATGGTATTCCTTCAAACATGTAATGAGCATAATCAAAACAAGTGCCACAAATATATATGTAGCAAGTCCCCTCTATTCCAACAAACATTTGATGCTAATAGCCAGCTTCACAAGGGTCAAATGCATGTGAAATGTGGAACGCTTGGATTTAGCATGTAGGTGTTTTAAAATTTGGTGAAGTGTATGTAGAATGTGAAACCCTTGTGTGTAGCACATGGGTGTTTTAAAAGTAAAGTGTTGTGTAAAAAGATGAATTTCATGTATGAAATGAGATGAACTGTGTTTAAAATCAAAGCTCAAGTGTTATATGATGAATGCTTGGTGAAAGAAGTGAAAAACATGCATGTATGGTGTCATTTGTGAGTGTTCCAAAAGTAAGCATTTTGTAATCCGAATTTTGCACAAAATTTCACCAAGCCATTTTCAATGTGTGGAATGAGGTGAAATGTGGGTGAAATAAAAGCCCAAGTGTTATAAGTCTCAAAGTGTGGTGAAAGAAGTGAAAAACAAGCATGTATGGTATCATTTGTGAGTGTTCCCAAAGTAAGCATTTTGTAATCCGAATTTTGCACAAAATTTCACCAAGCCATCTAATTAGTCAGCATGCTCTTTGATCCTACTTAAGCCAATATTAAAATGTAGGTAATGATGAAATTAAGGAAAAAGTGGTAAGTACATGAGTATAGCAAAACCATAACAAGCATTCCTCCTCTTTCTCAAGCCTAAATGAAACCAGGCCAATTACTTGATGCACAAAGAGAAGCCTTAATGCATAGAGTTTCCAAAATTTTGAAAGCCCCTTAAACTCTCTTGTCACCATGCATACAAATGTAAAAATGAAACATAACAAACTTCACCTCCATGAACTTTCATGCTCATATTACCTTCACATGATATGATACCATTAGGAATAAAAAAGAATAACCATTAAATTTCATGAATCAACAAAAGGGACAAAAGCACTAGCAAGCTCTCCCATTCCTCCACCAATGTCTTAAGCCAAACCAAAACTTTTCCTTCATCAATTTCTTTTTAAAGAAGCTTGTAGAAATGTAAAATGAGGAAAGACAAGGTTTCTCTAGCCTCTTTATCATGTTATCATTGTGAATAAAAGCAATAGAAAAATTGCCACCAACTTTCATGAATCAACAAAAGGGGACAAAGACTAGTAAGCTTACCCTTTCCTCCACCAATGCTTTAAACAAAATCAAACTTTCCTTTCATCATTTTTTTAAAAAAAACAAACTTGTAGCACATGATATGAGGAGATAAAAGATTTCTCTACCTTTTTAAACATGGAACCATTGGTAATAAAAATCAATAGAAACTAGCCACAAAATTCCATATATCTAACAAGAGGAGGCAAAGGCTTTAAGAAGCTTGGCTTTTTTTCTCCACCAAGAACAAACTTTAAGCATGACCAAAATTTTTTTTCATCATTCTTTCTCTTTTTTGTTAAAAGAACTTTTTAGCAATGCAACATAAGTAAAGAAAAGATTGCCAAACTAATAATTAAACCATAGAATGCATCACTTCCAACATCAATTATCAAACAACCAAAGAGGTTAAGGAACTAAGGGAGTTACCACTTGGTATGAAGCACCAAAGGAAGGTAAAAAATAGATTTTTGAAGAGATTTGGGCAGCACCTCCCCAAGCTTCTTCAATTTTCGGCCAACACAAAAGGGGTAAAAAAAGGCCATTTTATATAGAAAAGAAGAAGAAGAAGAAGAGAAGAAGAAGATGAGGCTTTGAACTTACCCATGGGTAAGAACCTTTGGTAGAAAGGAGATGCAGCCATTAAACCACCTTTGAGGTGATAGAGATGAAAGGAACGCAAAAAAAAAGTGACTAATGCTTGAAGGAGATGATGGATGGCTGCCATTGATGGGATTGAAGCCAGGAGAAGAAAAGCGATGCCTTCGAGAAGAAGAAAAGAGGGGCACACCATGGAAGTTTCAGCCAAGCTAGCTAGGGTTCGGCCAGGCTGAAATTTGCGAATAGAAAGGGGAGAGGGGGAGTCGACTAGGGCTAGGTTAGGGAGAAAGCAAAGAAAAGAAATTATTTTAATAATTAATTACTTACCCGAACGTGCTGATTTTAGAACTGTTCGCTCGTGCGCTGAAACATAGCAAATTACATATCCTTCCCAAGAAATTTTTATGTTCCAGACGCAACGACGTAGTTCGTTTGGCCATCTGGGGTCTTTTGGGCAACCTCATCGACGATTGGGGCAATAA
Source organism: Papilionanthe hookeriana x Papilionanthe teres (assembly GCA_022702705.1). Taxonomy (NCBI): domain Eukaryota; kingdom Viridiplantae; phylum Streptophyta; class Magnoliopsida; order Asparagales; family Orchidaceae; genus Papilionanthe; species Papilionanthe hookeriana x Papilionanthe teres. The sequence continues at coordinate 865,092 of JAKZJZ010000021.1, forward strand.
CATGAAATTTGGGGCTTTTGAGGAAATTGAGTTAAATCCACAAAGTTGGGCTATGATGTAGTTGAAGAAAATGAAATTGAGAAATTTTTAGAGGATTTGTGAAATTTTAGGAATTTTTTGAATTTTTCAATTTTTTTGCTAAGCAGGTGTATTTTGGTAATTTTGGAGGTTTTCGGGGTAAATGGTCAAAAAGCTAAATTAAAGGCTTAGGGATGTACAATATCAAATTTCGAGTCAAACAGGAGTGTTTGGGAGCATTTCTGACCAATGCGAATTATTTTACGAACATCGAAAGGTCTTTCAAGTATAAGTTTCTTTGGTTGTGAGGGGCCCACCAGTTGCTCGGAAGTGTGACATGTTTACAGTCAAACTACTCTGTGTCATGAGGGGAACACTCTAGAAGATTTTTGGAGAGCTTGGGTGATTCTGGGAAGTTTTGGGTTTTGGGGCCCTTTTTAGGGGCAATTTGGTAATTTGGGACAATTTGGGGGTAATTTTGAAAATTTTAGGTAATTTTGGTCAATTTGATTGGTGGAAGGTATTTCAGAATGATTTTTGGGAATTTTGGCAATTTAGGGAGATATTGGGAAATTTGTGGAGTTTTGGGGTTTTGGTGTATTTGGGTCAATTTGTGGTAATTTTGGAAATTTTGGTAAATTTGGGTAATTTTGGTCAATTTGAGTGGTGGGAGGTATTTCAGAATGATTTTTGGGAATTTTGACAATATATGGAGATTTTGGGAATTTTATAGAGTTTTGGAGTATTTGGGTCATTTGGCGGGGTTTTAGGGCTAAGGGTCAAAATTGGAGAATTTGGTAGGATTTCTGAATTTAAATGGGATGTCAACTTGTTTAAGTTACGGATCAGAAGTAACTTTTTCTGGTCCTCCATATGTTTTTTCCAACCACCTCAGCCATAGACTTAGGCTCTGGTGGGACCATACACATGGGTTTCCAAAGGGATAAGGAATGAAAATGGGGTGTGTTTGGTTTAAGATTGTGAGTATAAAGTGTGATGTGTAAGTGTGTGAATGTAGATGTGAATGTAAGTGTGTAGATATGAATGTGCTTCAAACCTCCCAGGGTTTATCCTAAGGCCTGACCACCTATAGGGATCCCACCTGGACTCCCTTATGCTTGGTCTCTTCCTCCCAAACACTGGAGGTTAGGCCTTAAGCATATGAAAGTTCCAATTGAGGGAAACAATCATGTGGAATTTCTATATGGTGGGGTTCCATTGCTAGTCATCTAAGAAAAGTCACCAAGAGAGTTTTATAGCTAGAACCTAGGCTATACAAGAAGAAACTAGACCTCAACCAAATGTGAGGTCAACAGGCGCTTATGCGCCAGATGGCTGGCGTATAAGCGTGACAGTTAAAGTGAAATTTTTTTTTATTTTGGCACAAATTTGAAGGGTTTTTTGAAGCATCATTTGGTTTGAACTTCATTAACTTCCAATCAGCGCCAAAATTCTATTTTGGTTTTTGAATGGATGGATGCATTCATGGTGGATACATTCAATCTACATATTTTAAAGAGACACCAACACACCTTTTGTAAAATGTTAAAAAGAAGACTTGAAGATCAGAAAAATGGTTGTTGTTGGAGGGTGTGATTAGTGTTAAGAGTTAAGTTGATGTTAGAGCACACCTTTCCACTTCACCACTTTTATTATCAACTGTATCATGTTTTTATTAAGAGTAGAATATAGATTTGGAGTCAACAAAGTTAGGCGCCAATCTCTATTGTGTCTTGTAAAAGGAAAGAAAAGTTTCAAAGGAACTTCAAGTGTCTTGTGGAGAGGATTTTCAGTTAAGTGTTTAACTTTGTTTTACATTTGGTTTTAAACTTAGACTTGTTGTATTTTCACTATAATTTTTACTTTCAAATAAAGTTGTGATTGTGTTTTCTCCATGGATTTTGAGTTGTTTTCTTCATCTTTTTCCTTTTAAATGATGAAGTAACTAAATTATGGAAGGATGTTGTGTGAAGTAGAGGATTTCAATGTAGGAAGAAGTTGTGATGATTCACAACCTTGCACTTCATTTACTTCTTAATTTGGCGAATTAAGAAGTTAAAGTTTGTTGGGAGATTATGTAAGATCCATTGCGGTATTGTGTCAATCAACAATTGGAAAGAATCACATGCAATTTTATGGATGAGAATTGTAGTCCATATGTTGGGTGCAAATAAATAACAAGATATGCTTGTAATGGGGGAGTAAAATTAGATGACTTTAGAGTGACAGGCTAAAGCCCCCTAATTTAGTTTGATGTGAAAAATTTTGTTATGAGATGTTACCCCCCAGGTGGAGGGAATCGAGGGAAATCTAGAGTGGGAGCTAGTATCTTCTCTGCCTAACCCATCTACAAGATTTCAAATCATCAAATTAACCAATGTTCTTTATAGAACCATGTAAGGGTAAAGAATATAATTGCTTCTATTTGACACTAAACATTTTAGATACTTCCACAAAGAAATTCCATAATTATTACTCATTCATTGAAAGAGGAAAAAGATAATTTATTCTCATTTTCTTTCATATTATTTTATAGTTGTTTTAATTTTAGTTGTTTTCTTTACTTTTTATTTGAAAAAATACTAAAAAAAAATTGAAAAACTTTATATCTTAAAATATACTTTACAAAATCCTTTTAAAAAGTAAAAAAGTTATTTCTCTTATTTCTTTAAAATTTTAGACATGTCCCTGTGGGTTTGATATCTGGGGGCTTTATCAAAAAGTCCTATATTACTTGATAGATGATACATATACTTGCGTAGTATCTCATATTATAAATAATTAAAGTAAAATTTCATATCTAAAATGTAAGGGTAAATATTCGGTGATCAAGTTTTTAGGGCCGTTGCCGGGGAAATTAATTAAAATTTTATTTAAAAAAATTTAAGAAAAAATAAATTTTTACTTTTCATTATTTTTGTTAATGTGTTTTATTTTATTTTGTTAAGTTTGTATGCGTAGTTCAGGTTCTGAGTGACTTGTTCCTTACAATTTTGAATTAGAGAGAATTATCAGAAAAATTAAAAAATTAAATATTTAGAAAAAAGATAAAAATATTCAAGCAATGGCAAATCAGATCATCAAAATGTTGAAATCCATCAAGAATTTAGAGCTTTATGAGATTATGCTAACCCTACAGTGGATGAACTTCATGGTAGTATTTAACACCCTACTGTAGCTACTAATTCATTTGAACTTAAACCTATTATTATCCAGATGGTATCTAATAATCAGTTTAGGGGCGGACCAACTGAAGATCCTAATTTACATCTTGCGAATTTTCTAGAATTGTGCACTACTTTTAAATACGATGGGGTTTCGGATGATGCTATTAGACTTAGAATTTTCCCTTTTCATTAAGGGATAAAGCTAAGATTTGGATAAATTCATTAGCACTTGGATCTATAAGAACTTAGGGTGATTTATCACAAAAATTCCTTGCTAAATATTTTCCACCATCGATGATTGTGAAGCTTAGAAATGATATCACATCTTTTTGTCAGTTTCAAGTGGAATCATTATATGAAGCTTGAGAACGTTTTAAAGATCTCTTAAGAAAGTGTCCACATCATTTGATACCATATTCATAAGTAATTCAGACATTTTATAATGGATTAGTTGGATCTCCTAGATCTATTATCAACGCCGTTGCTGGTGGTTCATTGATGTCTAAACAGTTTGTTGGTGTTTATGCTTTAATTTAAGAAATGACTACCAATAATTGTTAATGGCTTCCTGAAAGGATAAATCCTAAAAAGGTAGCCATCATTCATGAATATGATGCTTTTACAATGCTAACAAATCAAGTTGCTACAATTTCAAAAAAGATAGACCAATTTGGGATGAATTTTTCTCAGCCAATTTCCATGATTGAAGAAAATTCATTAGGCCAAATGGTTAATTCTCAAACTTCACCAGAAACTTTGAATGTTATAAGTAAGCCTAATAACCCATATTCCAGTTATTATAACCCATGTTAGAAAAACCATCCAAACTTTCACTGGAATACCAATAATCAGGGTGGTAGTAATCATCAATGGGGTAACAACCAAGTAAACCCATTGAGAAACTGGAATAACCAAGGGAATAATAATTATAGACCAACCTATCCTCCAAGTTGTAAGAATACTTCACAATTTAAGGAGAAGAAGTTGTTTTTTTGAAGAAGTGGTGTTACAAATGGGAAATCAATTACAAAATCACGGAGCAACATTTAGAAATATTGAGAATCAATTGAGACAGATTGCCAATTCATTAAGTAATAGATTCCCAAAAATGCTTCCTAGTAATACTGAAGTAAATCCAAGAGATGAGACTAAGGAGCAAGTACAAGCTATTCAGTTAAGAAGTGGAAGAGAGTTGGAACGTAGAGTTCAAAAATTGTGAAACCAAAAGAGGCTGCATTGAAAGGTTTGGAAAAACATATTTATCCACCAAAGGTTGATTTAGGAGAGCCACCACCTCCATTTCCTCAGAGACTTCAACAACAAAAAATGGATAAGCAATTTTCAAAATTCTTAGAGATATTTAAGGAGCTTACAATCAACCTTCCATTTGCTGAAGCCTTAGAAAAAATGCCAAGCTATGTGAAATTTATGATGAATATTCTCAATAGAAAGAGGAAGTTTGAAGATAATGAGACAGTTGCCCTTAGTGAAGAGTGCAGTCCAATAATTCAAGAAAAGCTTCCTGAAAAACATAAAGATCCTAGAAGTTTCACAATACCATGTGACATCGAAGACAGATTTTTTGGAAAAGCTTTATGTAATTTTGGTACAAGCATTAACCTTATGCCACTATCGATATTCAAAAGACAGGGATTAGAAGAAATAACCCCTACTACTTGCAATTAGCTGATCGTTTTGGTGAAAGTGGATCAATTTATTTTTCCTGTTGATTTCATTGTGTTGGTTATGGAGGAAGATGAAGAGATACTCTTAACTTTAGGGAGACCTTTCTTAGCCATAGGCTGAGTGTTGATAGATGTGCAAAAAAGTGGAATTAATGATGCGAGTTAATGATCAAACTGTTACATTCAATATTTCAAAGTCAATGAAATATCCTACAAGAGGTAAAGATGATGAATGTTATAGGATGGATGGTATCAAATATTTGAGTTAATGTCATTTCAACTCAACTTATGAAGAAAAATATGAAAGTAAAGAATTATAACACAATGAAGAAGAGGAATTACAAGATTTTGAAGATTTTAATGAGGAAGATTTAAATTATGTTCTTTAAAATTTTGAAATTTTGGACATGCCTGAAAAAGATGAATCTTTTGTTCATCAATCGGAAAACCTCCTGAACTTACTTTAAAGAAGCTAACTAATCACTTAAAGTATGTCTTTTTTAGGTGATTCTTCAACTTTACCAGTTATAATTTCCTCTCAATTAACTGAAAGAGAAGAAGAGAGTTTTCTTAAAAATTTTAAGAAATATAAGAAATCTTTTGGATGGACAATATCTGATATTAAAGGAATCAGTCCTTCAATTTGTATGCATAGAATCCTTATGGAGGATAACAACAAACCTCAGGTTGATCCTCAAAGGGCATTAAATCCTATCACGAAAGAAGTTGTCAAGAAAGAAATTTAAAAGTGGTTGGATGTTGGAATTATCTACCTTATATCAGATGGTGCATGGGTTAGTCATATTCATTGTGTTCTAAAGAAAGGAGGAGTTACTGTGACTGTTAATGAAAAGAATGAAATAATACCAGTAAGACAAGTTACAGGATGAAGAATATGCATTGATTATAGAAAATTAAACCTTGCCACCTGGAAAGATCATTTTCCACTTCATTTTCTAGATTAGATTTTAGACAGACTGGCTGGACATAAATACTTTTTTTTCTGGATAGATATACTGGCTACCACCAAATTCAAATTGTTCCTGATGATCAAGAAAAAACAATGTTTACCATTCTTTATGGTACATTTTCTTTTAGAAGAATGTCCTTTGGTTTATGTAATGCCCTTGCTACCTTTCAGAGATGTATGATGACAATTTTCTATGATTTAATAAAAAAAAGAATTGAAGTTTTATGGATGACTTTTCAGTATTTGGAATTTCATTTGAATCATGTTTAGAACATCTATCTAAAGTTCTAAATTGCTGTGAAGAAACTAATTTGGTTCTTAACAGGGAGAAATGACATTTTTTGGTAGGAGGAGGAATTGTTTTGGGACATTGTATATCAAAAAATTGTATGGAAGTATATCTTGCAAAAATTAAAGTGATATCTAATTTACCTTGTCCAACTAATGTAAGGGGAACTAGAATTTTTCTGGGACATGCTGGATTTTACAGGAGTTATATTAAAGACTCTTCAAGAATTTCGAAGACTTTATGTTGTTTACTGGAAAAAGATGTAATTTTTAACTTTGATGATGATTGCCTAAAAGCTTTTGAAACTTTATAAGAAAAATTAATCACTGCGCCTGTTATTGTTTCTCCTAATTAGGAAAAATCTTTTGAATTAATGTGTGATGCTAGTGATTATGCTATTGGAGCTGTTTTAGGTCAGAAATATGATAAAATTTTCAAAGTGGTTTACTGTGCTAGTAAAACTCTTAATGATGCTCAAATTAATTATACCACTACTGAGAAAGAGTTATTAGCTATATTATTTGCCGTTGATAAATACAGATCATATTTAATTGGAACTGAATGTTTGGTGCATGCTGATCATTCTGCTATTAAGTAATTAATGTAGAAAAAGGATGCAAAACCAAGATTGATTAGATGGATTCTTCTTTTGCAAGAATTTGATTTCAAGATAGTAAATAGGAAGGGTGCCGATAATCAAATTGCTGATCATCTGTCCAGGCTTGAAACTTGTAAATCACTCTGTGATGTTGAAGAAATTAATGAAAATTTTTCTGATGAAAAATTATTTGCTGTTAATGAGTGGTGTGTTCCGTGGTATGCCGACATTGTAAACATTATTGTTACTGATATTTGACCTTATGGTTCGACATACTATGAGAGGAAGAAATTTCTATCTGAAGCTAAGACTTATTTTTGGGATGAACCATTTTTATATAACCAAGGAAATGATTTAATTATTCCAGGATGTGTACCTTTAGTAGAAACTTATGAAATTATTCAAAAAATTCAGAATTCTGATTATGGGGGACATTTTGGAGTTGATAAAACTGCATATAAAATCTTACATTCTGGATTTTATTGACCTACAATTTTTAAGGATGTTAATGTTTTTATTAAAAATTGTGATCATAACTGATGGGGAAACCCATTTTAGAAATGCAATTATGGAGAAATTAGTAAAGAAATATCATATTAACCATTGAATTGTGATTGCTTATCATTCACAGACAAGTGGTTTGGTTGAATTATCTAATCGTGAAGTTCAAAGAATATTGGAAAAGAATGTTAATCCAAATAGAAAGGATTGGTCAATCAAACTGGATTATGATTTGTGGGCCTATAGGACTGCCTATAGAACTCCTATAGCAATGTCCTCATAAAGGCTAATTTTTGGAAAAGCTTGTCATTTACCAGTTGAACTTGAAGAGATAAGGAATGAATCTTATGAAAATGCTACGATTTATGAATAAAAGACGAAGTTATGGAATGATTGGAAGATTCATTCTAAAAATCTTGAGCTAGGGAAAAAAGTTTTAGTGCATAATTCTGTATTGAGAATTTTTGCTGGAATACTTAAGTTTGGGTGGACAAGCCCACTTATTGTGATGAAAGTTTATCCATATGAAGCTGTAGATATTCAAGATCCTAAGACTGAAAAAATATTTAAAGTTAACGGTCATAGTCTTAAAACTTAATTTTTAGTCGATCAATCTAAACCTGATGAGAATCTGATGTTGGGTTACTCGGAATAAGCTCTGGGTATGTTAAACTGATGACATTAAACCAAGTACTTTGTGGAAAGCAACCTATATTTATCGGTGCGCTTTGTTTTATGTTTGCTTTGTGTGCTTTTATTTGGTTTGATTTGAGAAATGTGGTAGCATTTTGGAGTTTTTTATATTATAGTGGTGTTTATTTGACCTTATTTAATGAATTAGAGGAGTCAGAATAAGTATTTTGACATTTGGTAGAACTGTGCAAAATTGTGCACTGGCAGCAATGCGCCACTGGTTGGTGCATAGGCGCCACAGTTATAAAAAAGGTGAAAAATGAGGTTCTAGAAGCCAAAGTCATGGGCGTGTAGTTTTTGGAGTTATTAAAGAGTTTTACATGTCTACGGTCGGTTTTATGCCTTCCCAAGTCTAAAAAGGCCTTGATTTTATGAAATACTTGCCCCAGTTCTTATTTTCTTTTCTGAGTCTTCTAAAAGAGTATTTTGAGTGAAGAAATGTCTTCTTAGGAGAGTGAAGTTAAGAAGAAAGAGGAACCCAATAAGAAGAAGTTTATTTCTGATAGTGCGCAAGAGTTATATAGTGGATTTCTAGCTGTATCCAAGGAATAACAGAAAGGATTACGAAGATTAAGGCTGATGTGGAGTTTATTTTCGCAAAGGTAAATGAAATTAATGCTCATCTAGCACACAGTGGATGGGAATTAAAAATGAAATTCAATCATACAAGTCATGTGGGAGAAGCGAATAGAGTAATGTATCTAAAGAACAAATTGATAGAAGTAGAAGATGTAGGAGCTTTTAATCATAGTTCGTTTTATCAGATTTACATTCCAGATGGTTCAAATGGAACTAATGGTGGTGCTGGATATATTCCACCTAATAGAGATTGGAATTAAATTATGTGTGGTCTTGTGTTTTGATTATGTGTGTTTAGTGTTTTAAGTGTGATTTTTTGTTAAATTTTGTGTTTGTTGCACTCTACATATGTTTGATACATCTCAATGATGTAAGTTAGTTTTTAATTACATTTGTTTAAACATATGTATTTGGAGAATTTCATCCAAAGTGTTTGGATAGAAATTTGTAGTTTGTATTTAGTGTGTTTTAATATTTAATGAAATATAAGTTTGTGTTTGTGTAAAATTTTTGTGGAATCATTGAAAATTTAAAAGTACTTTTGGAGTATTAGAAGAGTTTATGAGGAGAAATAGTAATTTGAAGTGATTAAAGGTGAATAACTCAGATTTTTTATGGAATTAACTTAATTGCCAAAATTTGGGCACTGGCGCCTAAGCACCAAGCCTACGGCGCATAAGCACCTTATTTCACGGTTTAGTGTCGTATGCCTAGCGCATAGGCGCCGATTTGCGAAATTTGATTTTATGTAGTTAAAAACCCGAAATTTGCCATTTTTAACACCCCCACCACCTTCAACCTCTCGGTTTCGCAAAATAAGAGCCCAGGGCATCAATATTTGGATCATATTAGAGCTGATTTCATCGAAATTTGTTGGATTTGAATTCCTTAAGGCATGATCACTACTCCTAACTAAAAGTTTTTATTTTCACCTTGTATTTTGAGTACATTATTAAAAAATCAAAAAATCACTATTCATGGTGAAAATTTGAGAAAAGCATGAGAAATTTCTTGGATTTAGTGTAGTTTGCCTTTGAAAGTTGAGTTAACAAGTTTAGTTTAAATTTTCAATTTATGGTGATTTTTTTATGAATTTTTAGAGATAGCTCAAAAGTCAAAACGCTCGAAAGGAAAAGAAAAATTTGATTATGACAAATTAGTTAGTTCTAAAGCTGAGAAACGTTACATCAATGCACTCGCATAGCGAAAATTGATTCCAGAATGAGTTTTTAGTAAGCTAGGAGGAGAAATTGTGGAGATTATTGCTAGAAGGAATTAGGAAAAATACTGTTGCATCCCCGTTGTTGCACTTGTTTCTGTGGTGAGAGAGATCTATGCTAACTTGCCAGCAGCAAAAACAATTTAGTGATGGCTAGGGGCAATAAGTGTATTATTCATCTGCAGTAATTAACACTTTTTACTGATTACCTGTTGCGATGATTTGTTTTTATGAAAATTTTCATCCTTCTGAGGGAGAGTTAGATGAGATTATGGCCTTTCTTACTAATGGAAGTGGTTTGTGGAAGATTACAAATGAAAGAAGAGAGAATCTTCAAGCCTCTAAATTGAATGCCACATCAAAAGCATAGCATTATTTTATCTCATATGTGCTTCTGCCTTAAATTCATGTCAGTGTATTTACAAGGGAGAGAGCTGTTATGAACCATTGTATTCAGCAGGGAAAGCCTTTAGATATTAGGGCTATTATTTTTTTATTATATTTTGAACTGTGCCAGAGCTGCTTCTACTACAGATATGGGATTTCCATCTCTGATTTATTCTCTTTGTGAGCAGTTTAGTGTTAAGTCTGAAACATGGGAAGAGGTTCTTCAGCCACTTAGACCTATTTCCAGTGTAAATGTGAAGTCTTGCACTGTACATTCAGTATTTGGCTGGAATGGACGATCTAGTGCTTCTACTTCTCCTGCTTCTACTTTTCATGCTTCTACTGCACATGCATCATCCTCCAGAGATTCACAAACTGGATTATTACATAAGTTTTTAAAGAAGTCTTATCAGAAAGCATGTTAGAGATATGGACGGTAAGATTGAAAATTTAAAAGGTATATTGTAAAACATGATGAATATGAGGAGAATTATCAACGGTACATTGACAGAGTGATTAGAGGAGATTACAGTGCTGAGATACCCCCTCATCCTCTTTTTATACCATGTGTGCCATCTAAAGACTGGAATGAAGAAGATGATGATGATGAATAGGATTGTTGTGTCGAGTCTGTGATGTTGTTATGTGATTTTTTTATGTGTTGTGATGCTTTTATTTAATATTTTCATATGTGATGAACTCTGATGTTATGTTGATTATAGTTGGACTATTTCTATTATGCATATTCAGAAGTTTAGGTGTTGGATTGAGGTTTTATGATGCAATATGTGATGTGTTTGCGGTAGTAAATGTTTTTATGTGTTTCTAAAGTTTAAATTTTTAGTAGTGTCTAATTTAAATCCAATAAATATTAGAAAAATTTAGAATACTATTAGAAACAACAATTTATATAACATGTTTAAAGTTTTAGCGCCTGCTCGTCGCTACCGATCCGTTGTTTGCTTGTCAACATCTTACTGATACGGCGATTCTTATTTTTCGTTGTGTTGCTGTGAGAGTAGCTCTCCGAATCCCCTCAATCTCCGTGGCGCGGCGCTGACAAGCCTGCCCTCTCGGCCGTAGCGACTAAGCGTACTCATTTTCTTTATCTTCTTCAATATTTGTCTTTCTTCTCTGTCAGCCGGATCGGTGACTTGGGCCACCCACTTTCATTATCAGATGTCCAGCAATTCTTTCTGCCACGGACCCAAATACTTTCCTCGTATCAGAAATTGCCGGTGCGAAATCTGAGTCAACTTCGATTATCGCTCCATCTTTCACCCTCTTTTCATCAAGTGCAAGGCTACGCCATTCTTAAAGTTCAAGACCAATCGCCCGCTCGACATTTCCCCGCGAAAAGACAAGGGAAAGGATCGTGGGCCGTACTAAGAACAAGAACATCAAGAAAATGTCATTAAGACATTTTTCTTATTATTTTTATATTTTCAAACTTAACAGAATGGAAGTGGATGCATCAAAAAGAGATTTCGATTTCGGGAAAAGAAAACAAGGAAAATTTTATTATCAGATTTTATTTATTTTAGCACATTTTTGTTATTTTTGGGTTCGGACCCATTCATAAGTAATCACTTCACCCGTGCTTCTAGGGATGGAAAGTTCATTCCTTCGAAACATCGTGCCGTAGTACTTTTTCAAGTACTGGCCTATCGATCTAAGCATATGTCGTTTCCCGGCAATTCACTAATGGGTAAAGAACCCCGAGTATACTGCTTCTCAACCACAAATCTGCCCTTCCTAAGTGGGTTCAATTCTTTCCTTATCTCATGCAGCAAGAACAGTCTCTGGAGAACGAGACAAATCACCAACTTCAAGGTTCTGCAGACCAGCGCCGCATCATGAGCCCGAATCATCTAGCTGTATAATTCTGAATGTTGCGCTCGCAAGCTTTTCCCTTCCGTGCTCTCTAATTCTTCGAGTCGTAATTTGGCGTTCTCTTCGTTGTGATTTTATTCGTAACCGCACCGAGTGAAGGGAGCCGAACCTCTAAAGGTAACATCGCCTCGGACCCATACAATTGCAGCCATGTGCAGCTTGCGTAGAGTTCGAAGGTTGTCCCAGACAGGCCCATAAGGCTTCTAACAACTTCTCGTGCCAATTTCTCTTATTGTCGTCTAAAGTCTTCTTTAAAATTTGAACGAGAGTTTTATTAAAAGCCTCATGAAGGCCGTTTGCTCTCGGGTAGTAAATTTGCTTTCGAATATCGCGCCTCGATTCCGTGTCTCCCGACAAAATTTGCTGATTTGTGTGCTTCCGAATGTTGACCCATTATCCGAGATGACTTCGCCGCATTCCGAAACGGTAAACAACTTGGTTCTTAAAAAATGTAAGACGTGATGTGCTTTCACTTTCCGGCTGAACCGCTCGCCCACTCGAAAAGTAATCCGTAGCCGCAAGAATGAAGCGATGTCCTTTCACGACGGCGGTTCTATTGGACCCACTATATCCGTGCCCCAACATTCAAACGGCCACGATGCAATTGCGTTCGATGTAGCACATTTTGAGGCTGCAGAACCACCTCGCGCACTCGGTGACTGCGATGGCCTGCGATTTTCATGTACGGTCATCATCGATGCCGTAGTACCCTAATCTTTTAATTTTTATTTTCATCTTGACCGATCGGTGAGCGCCACAGTCCCGCGAATGCACCTCAATTTCACTGGCCTCGACCCGCTTAGGCACCCACCACATTCGATCAAAAGATCTTCGTATAATGTGTTGTTTATTAATGCGTGTTACGAGTTCTTTTCGATCCGACGGGCTAACGAATCTATCCTCCGGTAGTTTCCCCCGTTTGCGCAATCTATTAATGGTTGCCTAATCTTCCGTGTTTTTCCCCGTCACCGCCGCAATCGTCCTTTTTCCTTATCCATCTGCGGACGTGTCAATGTCGTCGCTGATAGATCTGCGTCCGTGAACCGACACTTCCATCGATTCATCTTGCAAATGTGCAAATTCTTTTGCAAGACGGGCTAGTGCATCCGCTAAAGCGTTTTCTTCCTCGGGAATTTTGTAGATTGTCACATTTGGAACTGCTCCAACAAATGTACGGCATACCGGAAGCATTGCCGAGTCTGTTTTAAAATTTCGTATCGGTCCGGCGATCCGTTGAATGATTAACCGTGAATCTCCGTAGATGTCGATGTCTCCGTTATCCCCATTCGAATGGTTAATTCCGGGCCCCGTTATGAGGGCTTCTCAGACTGGCTCGTTGTTTGTAATACCCGCCCGTCAAGCAGAGTATCTTAACATCCCCCGCCTCCGGTTATGCAAAGATTAGCCCGATTCCCGCCACTCTAGCACTATCACTTGCGATTCTTCGTCTTTATGTGCCGAAGATGCTCCGTCGAAATATAATTCCCAACGTCGATCATCAAGGTCTTCTAGGTTCATTATTTGTTCATCCGGCAAGTCGTCACCGAGAGAGATTCGCCCGCAAAGGGTGTGCCGCGAGAAAGTCTCGTTGGTGGTCATTCCTTTACGGCACGAAGAGGCACGAAAGTTATATCGAATTGCAATAATATCATCGACCATCCGGCAAGTCCGCCGCAAAGCGCTCGGACGAGTCATCAAGTATCGCAATGGATTAAACTTCGAGATCGGGGTTGGACTTGGCGCAGAAGCATGTAATGCCCGAGCTTTCGAGCCGGCGAAGATCGTGGCCAAACAATGCTTTTCAATTGCGGGATACCTCCTTATTTCCGTCGGCAGTAAACTACGGCTTAAGTAGTAAAGAGCATTTTCTTTACCCTCATCATCGACCTTGCCAATGTGGCTCCGAGAGAGTCGTCTAAAGCCGGCGGTATAAAGTATTGGGCCAGCTCACCCGAGACTCCAGGGCCGCTAAGACAAAGAGGTGTCATTAAATATCGTTTAATGTCCTCCAAGGCCTTCTCCGCATTTCTCTTCCCAAATAAATTTGGCGTCCTTTTTAACTAGTGCCGAGAAAGGCCGACACCTACCCGACAAAGCCTGAGATAAAGCGTCGAAGATATGCCAGCCTTCCTCGAAAAGATCGTACTTGTTTTAAGGTTTCGGGGAGGCGGCATTTCTAAGATGGCTTTTTATCTTCTCCGGATCGATTTCAATTCCACGATGTCGGACAACGAATCCTAAGAATTTCCCGGAGGCGAGCCGAAGGCGCATTTTAAGGATCATCTTAAGGTTAAATTGTCTTAATCGTTCGAAAACAATTTTCAAATCATACAAAGGGTCATTCTTTACTTTCGATGACTACATCGTCCACGTAGCATTCGACGGATTGTGGATTTAGATCATCAAAAATTCTGTCATTGCTCTTTGCAGGTCGTTCCCCGTTCTTCTTACTCCGACGCATCACGGTGTAGCAAAATACTCCGATCGGCGTTCGAATGCCGTAAGCTTTTCATCTTCTCGGAGCCATTTTTATTTGGTCGTATCCCGAAGATCCATCCATGAATGAGAATATTTGCGGTCAAGCGATGTCGATCATTAATTCCGGGATCGGCAGAGGAAATTCATCTTTTTTCGGACATGCCTCGTTTAAATCTCCGAAATCCACACAAATTCCGATCCGACCATTCTTCTTCCCGACCGGTACCACGTCGTCAACCAAGCTTGGAAGGTTTCACGGACAAATTTAGCGTCTATTAACTTTTTAACTTCGCCTCTGGCGACTTGTTGTTCGATTTCTAGACGCATTCTTCTCGGGACTCGTTCGACCGGAACGTGCTGGGGTCCACCCGCTTACGCGGATCGCGACCTCTGGAGCTAAACCCGGCATCTCATCGTAGCTCCAAGCAAAATAAATTTTTGAATTCCATTAATAACTCGATTATTTCGGAGTCTTCTTTATCGAGTAAAGAACTAACAAAGGTAGCGTTCCAGTTTCGCTAGTACCTAAGTTAACTTCTATTAACTCATCTATCGGTAGCATTCGATTTCTTCTTCACGGTGGTATTGCCTCCACTCAGAATCTTCGAGTTCTTCAGAGTTTCCATGTGCTTTTCATTAGATTCACAGTGATAACCAAGCAAAATTCAAAGATCATCAACCGATCCCATCGTGCCAAATCCGAGACCATGTTTTCGAGTCACACACCTGAGTTGTTCCATAAATTTTCAAAACGTTGCGATTGACTCATTCCGACCGTCGAGGTAAGAAACCACGTTGAATTAAATTTCGAACACAAAGAGAGTACCACTCAAAAGGCAATTCCATTAATTCCGATGAAGTAGCATCTTCAAATTGTACATTATTTTCAGTTTCGTAGAAGAAGCACCACGTAGAATTCGATCGGTTTCGCACCACCGCTACGTACCTCTTCGATTCTCCATACCCTCGATCTTATTAGAATGGATCTGGGGTCGTGGTCATAGTATGTACATAGTGGTTAATCTTCTCGTACATCGATTTATATTCTTCGTTTTCTCATCTTCAATAGGATTTTGATCAAGGTTTTTTTCGATCATTTGCCGCTCGGCTTCGTTTCGATTTCTTCTTCGAACTATCTTCCCAATCGACATTGATGGTTGGTTTCTCCCGTCCAATTGTCCTAACGTCTCTACCACGACCCGTCCCCGGCCTCGACCTCGGATGCGAGTTGTGGAGAAACCTTCACCGTCTCGCCGTAAGGAGCCGTGAGCGACCGTTGGACTAGAACTTCAAGTTCTTCGTTGTCCTGAACTTTCTTTGCTTCATTTGTTATGGTATCTCCGGGAGAAGATCGTTTTCTTCGGTGGTGCATAATAAGCCGCATCCCTCGTGGATTCCAATTTCATGTACCTGAGAATGGTTGTAAGTCACCTTGGCGGCACCTGTGCCTCCCATCGTAAGATTTCGATGCACCGATGTAGAGATGATGGTACCATCCCGTTTTCATGTATCCATGGTCGGCCCAGAGAGCGTTGAACGATGTTTCGAATCAATTATGTGAAATTTCGCGGTTGTCTTGCTAAGTCACCGGTCTTCATCAAGAGGCATTGATCCGAGGGCTCTTTCTCCTTTCTCGATCGAATCCTCTTAATAACATTTTGTCCGCTCGAGCTCGCGGGCATCAATTTCCAAGTATGCTAGTGTTCGAAGATTCATTATATTGATTGATGCTCCCGGATCCACCAATACTCGGAGAAAGCGTAAATTTTCCGATCAGAATCGAAACGTACAACTACGGCCAGGACCGTCGTTCCAAGCGTAGGTCGTCGTCTCGTGAAGGTAACACCTCGCTCGTTCTTTTAATCGAGCAAACCTCATCTAAGGACCTCCGCCCATTCGAGCTAAGCAAATTTCCGGATCAAGTAAGGCCTCGATCGCAGCTTCTCTCATCTCCTTTGATAAGATGAGAGCGTCGTACGTTCTTATCAGCCGGGTAGTTTCCTAAGATGGGCTAGCACGTTGTAGTCTACTTTGTTTTCATGTGTCTCTCGCTTCTTCTCGAATGGGTATTTCTTCACGGGTTGGGTTCTTCCGAACAACCACCTCGCTTCCCTTTGTCTTTTGGACCCATTCTCGGAGGTAGAACTTTTCCACTCCTTGCCGACTTCGAATTTCCTCCGAATCTATCGTCGAGCTCGCTGTCTTTTCGAATCGGAATGACAAAGCCTTCTCCGGATTAGCTCGCAGTCCGAAGGCTCTAACTCTATCGTGACCGGAGCCCCTCAAACCTGGCTGCATAGATTCGTTGCTTGTTGAACTCTCGTAGCCTCCTCGATGGATGTCTTCTTCATTATTTTGCTCGTCGAGATCGCGTATGATTCGAGAATTGTCGTTGGTATCGAAATCGATATCCGGATTATCGTTAGTTACGTAATCGTTAGAAACAACAAACGTAGCCAACGCCATCACCCTTATCATTATATGATCCCACCGAAGTGAGCAGATAATCACACAGTCAAGGGTTCTGTGATTTCTCCCCGAATCGAACAACTATCTCAGGATAAGCAGCCCCAAGCCTAGCCTTAGGTGCCTCTGCCTCTCTCTTCTTCGTCAATTTTCTTCTTCTCTTCAATCGTCTCCTCGTTGAGGTGGTTCTTCTATTGCAAGTGATAAGACTGGCTTAACAGTTTCAAACTCGAATTGAAGCTCATCGAAGCGGCCTGGATGCCGTTCTAAAATCTTTTTCGAAGACCTCGTCCAAGCGGTACTCCATCCATCGGGGTTGGCCAGATAGTAGGATCTATCGGAATGATGGGATCAGTCGAGATAACATTGACGGAACCTCCTTTCGGGGTTCCTTCATGTACTCCTTCGGGATCGTTATTCCCTTCCGCAGTTGTCATCGAGCCAACTTTTCAAGGTAATGCACTTTCATTTTGTGCCCAAGCATTTGTGGTAAGGGCAAAAGTTGGGATCACCCTTCTTGTTGACTTTTCCGGTCTTTTAGGCTCGGGTACGTTGGAAACTGAGCCCCATCGATCGCTGAACATTTTCGGCACCGCCTCATTCTTGAACGGATATTCTCTCGCTCAAAAGCCTTCTTAACGTACGTTGCGGACGAGGCGGTTGTTCATACCGCGGGAGATGACCGATAGCCGGGGCCGGGGTTGCCGGTAATTCTGTTGTGGTTGCGGCCGTTCGGTGGTATTTGCATCGGTTGCTTGCCTTTGTCAACCGCTGCAACGATCCCGGATTTCTTTTTCAAAAGTCTTCATATTATTATCCGTTCACGGAAACTTAATTGCCGCCTCTTCTGTAAGCTTCCGTCTTTAACAACTTCTCGAAAGTCTTAATAGTGAATCCTCAGGAGAAGTGCTATCGTCATGGATGCTTTTTAGCAAAATGCCGATCGCATGCTGTTCTCGCAGCTCGTGGTTCACACTTCATACTTAAGTTCCTCCATCTAGTGAGTATGTAATCCACCAAAGTTTCATTCGGCTTCTCGCTTTCTACCACTAAATCACCTATAGTGATGTGGTGTTGAGCTCCGGCGAATCGCTTGATGAAGAGGTTCTCTAGCTCGAGAATGTCTTTACCGAACCGTTCGGCACTCGCATACCCGCCGACATTCTCTATTGCATCAGCCGACGAACCGTCGGAAGAGTAATGCATCGCTCCCGCCGGCATTGCAACAACCGGCACGAAAGTGTGCTACATGCCGCGAGGGTTCCCGGTTCCATCGGCTGGGCTCCGTGTCGCAGGTGGCACGAAGCCTTTTCGTACGGGACAACGTCGACCTCTTCGGGGTAAGGTCTACCCGTCCGAATGGATGTCCCGCTCTTCGATTGTGCTAAGGCTTCTCGCACTCCGCTCGTTCCACTGCTCTGATATCCTTTTCAGAATCATACTTCGTGTTGTATCCTTTTCACCGATCATCCTATCGACGGACGTAATCTCCTTTCCTCCGTCTACAATGCGAATGACCTTCCGGAGGTGTTTCCTCGTGGTTGTACTCGACTCGGAGAGCGGCCGAGCTACGGCCATCTCTTCCATCCTTTTCGCCATTTGAGCGATCGTGTCGTCTTTTCCCGAAGCCGCTCTCATCGCCCGCTCCTCTCTTTCCTGCCACGCAGAGCACCTTCCTGCGAAGCCGATGAAGCTCGTGTCTCAACCATGCTGATTTATGCGTATTCGTCGTCCATAAATTCCGATGAATCAATCTCATCTCCGAATTTTCTTCTCTTTCTTTTCACAACCGTTCTGATATCGGTTCTCAACTTTTCCATGGCATCTTCTAGCGGGCTTTCGCGTGTCTTCGTGGTTGTCGTGCGATAGCTGCCGCCGGGTTCCCTTCTCACGAGTCCCCTTCATCGCGGTGAAGACTTTCTTCGCATTCAAGTCTCCTCGGCGACTTTCTTTCTCGGGCCGCCGTTTCAATCTCAACGCCCAAAGAGGGACGCCATACCATCCTTCGGGCAAAGAAGGTCGAGACCAGGTGGTCCGCTTCGCCAAATGTCGGAAGGTGGTATCCTCCCTAACTGCAATCCCGAGACGACAACAAAGTGACTAGCCTCTCATTCTTTTACTCGTCATTACGACGGGCGGGTTCTACTTTCGGGTCCAAGACGGATTTTGACTCCAAGACTACTTCTATCCTCCGTAGAATTTCGGATACGGCGCTTTTCCTTCTTCGCTAACTTTTCTACCAAAGTTTGCGCCGAGCAAACGGCGTAGTTCTAGTTCTTTTCTTACGCTTTCGTTATAATATGCAACAGGTAATTGGCAAAGAATCTTGCGAATATTTTCTTCATTTTCTCGCGGCGGAGAGGATGAAATCTGCCTCCCCAACAAAGGTATGTATTCAGCAGCGGTGTATATTCCGGCAGTTCTGGAATTTCTTCTAGGAAAGCACCCCCGCAAATTTCGGCTTTTAGCGATTCTTCTATTTCGTTTCTTCCTCTCAGTCTTCGTTAGCGTGACGAAATCTCGAACTCCGGACCCATCTCGAAAACAAGGTTCCATAGAAGATCTCGTACCCTCCACGGTAATGTGTCCATCATAATCTTGGGATTTCTTTCCCCTTGATTCGGCAAAAGCTCAAAGGGTGTGCGAAACAACTGCATCACAAATGGGGTAGAAAGCACTGGTTCCTCCGTGGGACGCTTCGCATTCTCTTGGGGCCGGATCCTTCAAGTAGAGGAGTGGAATTCCTCAGTCGACCTAAGGTTGAATCTGCCAGCTGCTCTTCAGCCTTCGTGTACCTCGTTCATTAATGCAAAGAGGAGACGTCGGTGATTTTGACGTTCGTGTTTTCAAATCCTCGTCCAAATCGGATGATTCCATCATTTCCGCAACTCATCCTTATGCATGCCGAGGTCCGGCCCATTGGTGAATGAGAAACCGCTTCGGGCCGCTCGCAGTAGATTCTGTCATCCCATATGCCGCCAGACGCAAAGAAAGGAACGAAAAGAGTCCGAACTCATTCATGTTCATGTATTTATAAAAGGAATCACTTATTAAAGGGTTTGTTTATTTAGAACGGAGTGTTCAAAGGTGTAGAGAAGGTGAAGTGAATCCGAATCGGAGTTGAAAGGAAAGAGAGTCTTAAGCAAGACTTCTCGACTCAAGGATCACTCCTAAACTAACACCTATTTGGGTCCACCCCACCTCGTAAATGAGGTGCTGACTTTCGGAACCTCTCTCGTCTGTGGGTGTCTAAACAAGGCTCCTAAATCCGAGAGAATGTTGGTGATACTTGTTCAAGGTGTAAATGAACATAGTATTCCAACGGAAGAAGGGGTAGCTCGATCCATTGTGACATGGATACACTACCGATTTCAAAGCGTAATCATTTCCGATTGGAAACGCGAGAGGAACTTCCCGTCGAGTCGCCTTAAATATGTCGGCGTATTTTTAATTTAATTTAGATAAATAATTTGAAAAGTAGTATTTGATTTTGAAAATAATTTTAAATTTGAAAATTTTAAGAGAAATCAAACTGATCTCACATATTCTACTTGGGCTTATATAAACGAGCGCCGCACCACAAACCGTGTATCTATCCCGAAGAATGCATACACCGCTCGATAATGCAGGCTCGATTAAATAAACTAGAAAGGTTTGTGACATCCGTTTGGTCTCGCGAACCAATTTTATAAGCCGGACAAATCTCCCCGCTTAATATGAAGCTATTAAACAGGGTTTATATTACCCGGGTTCTTAAAGTTCCCTATAAGGGCAAGCCCTATGTTTAATCGAAGCATCTAAGGTGACGGGAATCACCTAAGAAAATCCTCGATAATAATCAATAATTCTGGCTCTCTAAGAATTTCAAAGTTGTTTTCAAGGGATTGAATTTGGAATTTCAATAGGGAATGGATCAAATTTGGAACATTTTTATTTTGGGAATTCAAAGGAGAAAAGTAGGAGAGATCACGGATTCGGCTTAACTTCGGTAATCTCCCGACTATCCTATTGTCTGGCTTGGATTTAGGAAAGTCCTAATGTTTGTCTAATGTTTTAATCTTGCCAATTTAGTTAATTAGTGGCTTATATTTATATGATAGAATCATACAAATTGCCTAGAAGATATGAGGGTTTATGTCGTATCGACGACTACCTCGGAATCCTAAGACCGGTTAGGGCTTAATTCTGCAATGCAAATGCCTAACGAAGAATCGAGGATTTATGTTGCACTAGGCAAAACTACCTCGAAGTCCTATGGCTTTGTTTATTTAATTCTAAGAAAGTTTTGTTGATGTAGGTTCAAGTTTTGCCGACGACGATGGCCGTGCCGCCCACCATGCTCCGAGCTCCTTGTCAAGGCAGAGGTTTAGTTATAGAAATCATAAATCAAGAGATGAGAAGTGTTCTCGTTTAGAGAAGTCTTAATTTCCAAATGTTTTTTGTGTTTTAATTAAAACAGATCTTAAAGCTTCGATTAAACAACCGATTAAGATCCCACGGTTCCGTCATCCCGCACCGTTATTTTCATCGAATTCACTTAGCCCGCTTAACTCGTTTAAACTCAATCGATCGAGTTCCGCACTTTCATTTAGACCGTGAAATCCCGTTAGCTAACACGTGGGTTACATCATCCGAGGTATTCCCGATCATTCAATGAGACGTTTTAATTTAGTTGTAGTTGCAGTTTCTTTATTGCTCGTTGTGATTAAATTTTGAGTCGTCTTATATTTCGAAATGTCAGGAGGTGAATTTTATCTCTTTGTAGTGTCTTTTATTTTAATTTTTGGGTTTCGGCTTTGGTTTCTATTCTAAAGGTGTCGGTTTTCATGCAACCGTTGTTTATCATGCAAGAAAAATAAAGTGCGATGCGATTAAATAAATTGCAATAAAATAAAAGCGTACCTTGAGGGAGAGGGTCTTCCCGTCATCCCGAGCCGCACTTAAAACATAGTTAGAATATTTAAGAAGTCTTCAGTAAAGCTAAGGAAAAGGTTTATGGTTTTCTACCAAGTTCCTAATCCTATAGCTAGTCATTTCCTACGACGTCTGTGTTCTTTTGTGGTTTTAATTAAGACGATTTTCTTCTCATCAAAGAACAATTAAGTTCAACCGTTTCAGAATATCCTATCATATCGAGGAAGTGCTTAAGAAGAATCTTAAACATCTTTTCAATATTTCTAGGATTGTTTCAAGTCCAAATGAATTTAATTGTGTAAATGAATCATCGTCCGAGGTTTCTGCCTTGTTAACTCGCTCGCCGAACTAGACATTCGAATGTCCCGTAAGCGTTAACATTTCATTTTAATGTTCTATTTAGAGTTATGATAACTAAAGCTCCTAAGGGCAAAATGATTCTTAATGATTTTGGTGATTCAAATTTAAGTTCAAATTAATGATTTAAGTTTGGAATGTTGTTCAAGTTATTTTAGATTTATTTCTTCATGTCTTAGTAATGTAGTTATTTAATTCAATTTAATTTAATTTAATTTAATTTAATTCGGGTTTAAATTGGGTCATCGATTTAATTTAATTCAATTTAATTTATTTGATTTAATTTCTTAATTAATTTAATTTAATTTAATTTTAATTTAATTTAATTTAATTTTAATTTAATTTAATTTAATTTAATTTAATTTAATTTTTTAATTTAATTTAATTTTATTTATTTATTTAATTTAATTTAATTTAATTTAATTTTATTTATTTATTTAATTTAATGTATTTAATTCATTTAATTTAATTTAATTTGTTTATTTAATTTAACTTAATTTTAATTTAATTTAGACCAACTTTTAATCTTAATTTAATTTAATTTAATTTAAAATTTTTTGGAAGAGTTTAATGATTTAATTTTTATTTAACGGTTAAGTCTTTTAATATTTTAAATTGAGTTATCATTTTAATTAAGAGTTTAGCATTAATGAGATGATTAATTTAGGGATTTTTAAATTAAAGAATAAATCTCTTCCTAATAATATCCCTATTTTAATAATTCCAAATTTATTATTCTTCCAAATTCAATTAATTATTTAATTAAAGTTTAATCATTTTAAATTGCTTAATGGGTTTCTACCCTTTGATTATTTAGTTTCAATCATCCACCAGATTAGGATCAAATATTTTACTTGTTAATTTTTTTATTAAACCTAAAGTTTTAATTAAGGGTTAAAATTTTAATTACCATTTTGTCTTTTAAGCCTAATAATTTCATAACTCACTAAATCGTAACTCAAATGAACTCAAATTTTATGAGACTTCACTCATATGTCAATAAAGATACGAGGAAGAGAAAATGTGATTTTTCTGCATTTAATTTATTTATATAATTATTTTTAAGTAGGTACCGTAATTTCCAAGAAAATTCAATGACATGACCAAGGGAAAGTTTCTGCCCTTAAGAAAATTAGGGACATTCCTAATGACCAGAGACCACTCGACCAAATTTTGTAATTTTTTGAATTATATTTTATTTATTAGAATTATTTTAAGTTCTGGAGTATTAATTAATTTAAAAATAAAAATAAATGTTGAAAAATAAATTTTATAATTTTTAAATTCTCTCTCGATATCGTCGATTCCAGAGAACCAAACTTTTGGCACTCTTCTCGATTTTTCTTTCGATTTATTATAATTATTTTGGTGAAAAATGCTAGAAAATACATTTTTTAATTTTAAATTACTCCTGTAGCCAAAAATTAATATCTCACCAAATGTACCTGTGAAAAATATTGACTCGTTCCCAAGCCGATTAAAATTCAAAATATAACATTTTAGTGAATTTTATTATTTTTGTGATTTTTATTATTTTTTAATTATTAAAATATTAAAATAATATTAAAAATCAACTTTAGAAAAATCGAAATTTTAATTTTCTTAAACTCCCCGATATCGAGAGACTCCAAAACCACCTGTGAATTTTTTGAAAGATATTTTGAAAGTTATGAATTTTTAAAGTTTAAAATGGCTAAGCGCTTAATCAACCCAATTAGTTGGGTTAACCAACCAATCGACCTCAAATTTTTACGACGCGGCCTTCGATCCTAAAGTGTCAGTGGAGAATCGATTTTAAGTCAATTTGATCTATGGTTAACTCTAATTAATTAGAAACCTATTTTGGGTGTTTAAGCCAATTATGCTAATCTGTTTAATTAACTCAAATCCTATTTTTCCTATGTCTCTTCAATATATGAACATCACCAAATTTTCCGTAATTTATTTCACAACATGCTAATTTTGAAATTAAAATACTTAAATCAGCAACATGCATTTGAAAATTAATAACTTTTCATTGTAGATGCCGAGCCTTCGACCTGGAAAATCTGTGTGAATGTTCCCAAGTTCGCAGGCTTCAAAAGCCCTATGGCCTCATGCCATGGTGAATCGTATACATGCTAAGAATTAAACAATGCAGGGAGTAAATAATTAATTAAAAATAAAATACCGGACAAAATTAATTAATTTCTTTTCCATACATTATTCTCCTCTCGTTTCATCGAGTATGTGGGTATTTTTTATTTTTTTATTTTTGATTTTTCTACACAAAGATAAGCGGATTTTTAAAGTTCGTGAATTAAATAAATAGAAAATATTCCATTTATCTACTTATCCACGCGCGCGCGTCAACCTCTAAGAAGCCCAAATGCCGCGCGGCGCGCTCCCATTCGACGCCGCCATCCGAGTCAAGAGTCTGGCCCTGCGGTTCTCGTACCGTCTCCTCGGGGTCCGACGCCATTCGAGCCGTCCGTCCGCGTGTATTAAATGGATTCGCATCCGTTCATCGTCCATGACCGGTGTGATCCCGACCGTCCACACTCTAACCCTAAGAACTCACTCGATTCTCAATGGATTTTCGTGTTCTTATGCTTCTGGCCGATTCGGCTCTCAAGAGACGAACACATCCATACTAAACATGCACTAAATTAAAGCATTTCGAAATGCAGAATCTCCGTGGGCTCGGATGAAGAATTAGCTCATACCTTTGTTTCGTAGGAGAAGTGAAGCTTCGATCTGAGAGTTGTTGCACCTTCGATTGGATCCTCGGCAAGCTCCGCATGAAGTCTCGGTCCGGTGAATTGTCTGTGTTGGGGCCCTCACCACAAATGATCACAAAGCTCGGAGTCCTGAGCAACCGGGTGGCCCGGAGATGGGGCTTTTGTCGGCGGACACCTTCCTCGTCCGTATTGGATGCGTAGGACCAATCAATTTGGGGATTGGTTCACTCGGGGAAGTGTCCCGGTTTCGTGCTCGATCAATCAAATCGAGCTCACAGAGAAGAAATGGCAGGGGATCTCACTGTGGATCAAGTGCTTCCGTGTACGAGGAGGGTCTCGGAACAATTTTGCGCAGTTTTGGCAAGGTTCAGGCAACTCTCTTCTCATGGCCGTGAGGGGGCGGTGTTTAACAGCATGGTTTTATGAGCCTCAAGTGGAGTTGTGGCTTGGGATCACCGCTCGCGAGGAGAAGAATGGCCTACGGTGACCACTGTGCATGGGAGGCCATCAAGGGAGAATTCCAAAGCTCGTTCCTCCCAAGGTTTCGCCATGGTGTTTTCCGGCGGCTCCGGGCGGCCGGCCGTCGTGCACCGGTCACCATCTTGTTCGAAAGTGTCGTGCGGTGGGTTTGGTGTATTCAATCGAGGTTTGACATGCGTAAAGTGGCCGAATCAAAGTAGAAAGGGAAAGGGCTATTTTAGCTTCAATTTGGTCAACCCATTGTCTGCTGGGTGCACCTCCCCATGGCCTGATTTTGGGCCGAGAGGATTCATTGATGTCACCAGCATGAGTATGGGAAGTCTCCATCCACGGATTAGGGGCAAGGTGCGATGGCTTAGAGTGCGACATGCTTAAGGTAAAAAAGGCTTAAGAAGGATTAGGAAAGGGGGCCTCTTTTTCCATTAATGGCTCGATCACATGTCAAACTCTCCATGGCTTCATGGCTTCGTCCATGGCTTGCATGGCTTGCCTTTGCTTAGGTGGAAAAAGTTTAACACTCTATAAAATGGGTTTTAAGAATTTTGACATTTGGTGTAAAATTTGGATGGTTTGTCATATGGCTTTGTTTAGAAAGATTTGATTGCTGATTTAGGACTTAGGAATGATTTTAATTAAGTGAGGATGAGATGAGATCAGAATTTGTGCTTAGGATGTCAGGGCTTTCGAGTTCGTCTGGAAATTAGCTTTTGAATGTCTTTTTAAGTGGGCTTTTAGATGAAAATTTTGCAAAGGGCCATGCCAAATAAATGTTGGGTTTAGTTTAAGGATGTGTCATGAGTGATTTGAGACAAGTTTGAAGTGATTTGCCTGAATTGCCTGAATTTCCGGTTTAATTGCAAGGGCCAAAGTGGGCCAAAATGGGCTACCATGGGCCAAAGTTGGGCTAGAGTTGAAGTTGATGTGAAATTAATGTTGGGAAATGTTTATGGGAGTGTTTCAAAGAGGTTTTGGCTTGCTGGGTTTTGGTTTCTGCTCAGGCTCATTCGTCAGTTTAAGTTTAGGTCAAAATTGGGCTTTTTAGCTTGGGTTAAATTCGAGGGGGTTTGGGTCTAAATTTTGAGCAAATCATGTTAGTGTTTTGTTCATGGGGATGTTAAGGAAGTTTTGGAAAAGACTTGGGGTTAATTGGAGTTGAAATGGGTGAGTCTGGGTTAGGCTCGGGTCATGGGTCCAAACTGGGCTTTAAGGCCAAAAAGTGAAATTGGACCCAAATTTCAATCAAATTAAGCTTGGCTTTGGTCTAGATTGGTGTTTGGGATGTTGAATTGAAGTTTAGAATTGAATTGGACCAGAATTTGGATCAATTGGGTAGGTTTGGTTTGATATCGGGTTTATCAGTTAAAATGTCAAATTGGGGTTTTGACAAAAGTGTAAACTGACAAAATTGGCCCATGGTGTAGTTGAACAAAATGAAATTGGGAATATTTGGGATTTTTTGGAATTTTCTGGGAATTTTCTGAATTTTTTGGATTTTTGGGTCAAGAGGGGTATTTTGGGTATTTGGAAGGTATTGGGAGGTTATTGGGGGGTATTTTTGGAATTTTTGGTATTTTTGGATATGGATGATCAGTTTGAGTGATGTGGAAATGTTTGGGATTGATTTTGGAGAGTTTTGGGTAATTTGTACCCCGAGAATTGGGTAAGCTTCTTACGCATTCGTAGGTTAAGGTGTAGGTCCCGGTCAAAAATTGAAAATTTGGAAAATTGAAGACGGGTGGATGTAAGTGAAATGAAATCATCTTTTGTTGAGCCATGAAGCCATATCAAGCCCACATGAGCCATGAAGGGACTCATCTGCGTATTCACTACGTTGTTCCTAACCTCTTTACCCAAGGGCTTAGGGTTAAGTGACCATCCATGTGAATCACCTACATGAGTCATGAAGTCAAGTCGTGTATGGGTGTGTTTTAGGAGGTGTGTGTGAAAGTATAGTGCATAGGTGTAGTGTATGTAAGTCGCCCTTCACTGCACTGCCACCTGCAGGGGCCCTAAGGCCAAAGAGTCCCATAGAACTCATCCTTTAAACTTCCACATTCGATTTCAACCCTCTAGTGACAGGTCTATAATGTTTGTGGAGTTTGCAGGGAGTTAAGAAGTGGTTTGAATTTCTAAAAGGTGGGTCCCAATTCTAGTCCTCTAAGATAGTCAAAGGAAAGCCCAAGGCCAGATCCTAAGTACTAAAGAGAAGAGGAGAAGACCTTCATCAAAACGAGGTCAACAAATGGACCCCCAATAAAAGGAAATGACGCAGCACACCGCACGTATTGGTGCGTGACCGAAGCGATCAACAAAACCAACACACATGTCCAAGTAACAAACTTAGGACGAAGTACACTTCTTCACTGGGAGTGTCATATATCTCCGAAACCGGAGACTTCGAACTCGCCTGAGCGAAGAGGGAGTATGAATCCCAAATCACATGATCCGGAGAATTTCGATTTAGATTTTATTTTATTTCATGTTCAAGTCACGATGCTAGCTTAGATTTCAATTTGGAGTCTTAATTTGTATTGAAGTTTAACAAGATTAATCGAAGGAATTTGACTAAATGAAATCTAATTAAGTTTTAGATGTAACATATTCAACCCCAAAAGAAGATCGAATCGATTTGATCGTGATCATTGCTAAATGAGGAAAGATCTCGCAGTAATGCGGTATCGGATGTAAAATCCTTAACCTCAAGAGTTTGATTTGATGTATTTCAAAGGCAATGTGAAAAGAACTTGGGCAAAGGCAGTCTGATGTAAAAACTTTCGAATTTTTCGTGAGTTCGAATTCATGTATTTCTGCTGCGTAGAAGAGAATCCTAGAAGAATATGCATTGATGTAAAATCCTCGACCCAAAGTTCGAATCGATGTATTTCAAAGGTAATAGGAAGAGAATCCTAAAGCAAAGGCAGTCTCTGATGTAAAATCCCTCGACCCAAAAGTTCGAATTCGATGTATTTCAAAGGCAAAGAGAAAAGAATCCTAAAGCAAAGGCGCCTTGATGTAAAATCCTCGACCCAAAAGCTCGAATCGGGATGTATTTCAAAGGCAATAGAAGAGAACTTGGGGCAAAGGCAGTCTTCGGGATGTAAAATCCTCGACCCAAAAGTTCGTCAATTGACATTTCATAGGAAAAGAACTTAAGAGTGCTGGCATTGATGTAAAATCCTCGACCCAAAAGTCAATTGGATGATTTCAACAAGAAGCAGAAAAGAATCCTAAAGGCAGCCTTGGATGTAAAACTTACCCAAAAGTTTGAATTTGATGTATTTCAAGGCAATAGGAAGAGATCCTGGGGCAAAGGTGTACTGGATGTAAAATCCGACCCAAAAGTTCGAATTCGATGTATTTCGTGCAATAGGAAGAGAATCCTAAAGCAAGGGTACTGGGATGTAAAATCCTCGACCCAAAAGTTTGAATTGATGTATTTCAAGGTAATAGGAAGAGGATCCTAAAGCAAGGCAGTCTCGATGTAAAACTCGACCCAAGAGCTCGAATTTGATGTATTTCTGCGTAGGAAAAGAATCCTAAAAGAAGGCAAATACTGGGATGGGAAATCCCTCGACCCAAAAGTTTGAATTGATGTATTTCGCTGCAATAGGAAGAGGATCCTGTGTTAAAGGCAAAGCCTGGATGTAAAATCTCGACCCAAAAGTTCGAATTGATGTATTTCAAAGGCAATAGGTGAGGATCCCAAAGAAATGTTAGCTCCGGATGTAAAATCCTCGACCCAAGAGTTCGAATTTGATGTATTTTGCTGCGTAGGAAAAAGAATCCTGGGCAAAGGCAGTCTTGGATGTAAAATCAATCTAAAAGTTTGAATTGATGTATTTCCAGTGCACACAGAAGAGAATCCTAAAGTAGTGTGCCCTGATGTAAAATCCTCGACCCAAAAGGCCTGAAAGCTGATCGAGGCTCGATGTGAGATTCGGAAAGATCGACCTGAGATTTGAAATTCGACTGAGATTTGAAATTTGGAAAGATTGAATTTGAGATCTTTAAATTCGATCAAATTCGATATTCGGAAAGATTGAACTTCGAATTTGATTGAGATTTGGTTTAAGATCTGGAAGATCGAATTCGAGATTCGATGTAGATTCGGGAATCCTGGAAAGATTGAATTTCAGATTCGAAATTTGACATGATGAGTTTGAACTCGGTTGAAATTCTGATTTAAGATTTTGATTTGAAATTTGGAAGATGAAATTCAAGCTCGACCGAGATCGGATCTCGAATTTGATCGAGAATTTGATTTAACATTCTTGTCGATTTTATTTATCCTTTAATGATTCAAATTTTATTTATTTGCTATTTAATGTTCATGTGAATTTGGTGTTTGTCATTTTTTAGATTTTTTTTTTTTAAAAAAAGTTTTTTTCTTTATCTTTTTTTTTTCTTTCTCGTTCTTGTTCGAAGTTCATTTAACTTTAACCCGCTTCCCAATCAATTCGCACAAAAGAGCGGAAGGCCAAAAATGCGACATGGTCACTTTTATTCCAATCATACTCAAGATACATCGTACAACTTGATCTCGGAGTATATTTCATACAATCCATGTACATCAAAAACGAACCGTGTATGATCTTTGTCGATCCATCTAAAGAAGCATCCGTCAAAAGTCCATGTCCGAATAGTGGCATGGTCAATAACATCACCTTCCAAGCCATCCTCGGCAAGGATGCCGTATGGATGTACACGGGAGGTGTGATATTTTCCATGTAACTCACATGCTCGTAAGGCCGGAGGCTCTCACTCTCCGGGTCCGCCGGAAATGGTAAGGTATCTTTCCGTCGTCCATCCTCCCGAACGTAACCGAGATCCGCTTCACCGGTACTCCCGGTATGCACGCTCACATATCCGCTCCGTTACCCTTCGCATCACGACGGAACTCCACGGTAGTGGCAGGTATCTTTACTGGCCCCTCGGAACTCACTCCTGGGCTCGTTATCCGGAGGTCGATCCGAACATGATGTTACACTCGCCGTAAAAGAGACCGTGCGTAAAGGTCTCGACAAAGTCATGGTGATCAATGTGCTGGGGTATACAAATACCCCGTTTCTCAGAGATACCGATGATGCGCCTATCGGGTATGCAAACTGGGCCGGGCAGTACCCTCCATGTTATCAATCTCGCTTTTACCATTCTCTTGATGACTAATGGCATCGGGTCCACTTGCCCACGACGCGAGTATTCCCGGCGGTTTCCTCGTCCTCGGCAAAGTCAGAACAGCATCCACATCGTATCGTGATTCTTCCTTCCCCGGCATCCATCTCCGGGGCTCGAGATGTATTTTTCCTGGGGCGGCCTGCTCGGCTCAGCCTTTTTCAAATCCCGGATGCAATCCACGATTTGCCGCTACCATACTCTCCGAGAATACATCCGTATGTAATTCGAGGCCCTCCGCATATTGATTCTTCTCGCTCTAATCCTTTCAAAGTATTCAAAGGTTTTCTTTCAACATTTTGCATTCTCTCCAGCTCGTATTCCTGAATGATCCGCAGATGGCGAGGCCTGGTGACGTATTGTGGGATATAAGGTTCGATCCCTTCACGTTCTCCCCCGCATACCCGGCTCCTCGTGATGATACCCGTCACGGACATCCCCCCTGTGGCCGTTTCCGCAACAAGGTCACGCATCACCTGGGTGGTTCTATCCGGTTGCGTGGTAGCCTTCCTTCTTCCGGTCTTTGTGAGATTTCCTTCCGGTTCTTCGTCATCCTAGGAGCCGGCCTCCTTTCTTCTCCTGTTCTGTGAACTGCACCTTGCTGCATGCACCGACATTAGCAACGCTCGTCGCGCTCGATCCGCGCCTAGTTTTGTCAACATCTTACGGATACGGCGATTCTTATTTCTTCGTCAGGCTCGTGAGAGTGCCTTCCGGTCTCGAATCTCCGTGGGCGCGGCGCCGACAAGCTCCGCTCTCCTCGTAGCGACGCGACTTCATTTTCTTATCTTCTTCAATATTTGTCTTCTTCTCGTCGCTGGATCGGCGGACTTGGGCCACCCACTTTCATTACCGTATGTCCAGCAATTTTCCCTACACCGGACCCGGGCCACTTTCCTCGTACTTAGGACTTCGCCCAGCAACCAACAATCTCAATATCGCTCCATCTTTCACCCTCTTTTCATCAAGCCAAGTAGCGCTGCCGCCCATTCTTAAAGTTCACATCAACCGCTCATTAACATTTCGCGAAAAGATAAAGGAAATGATTGGGTGGCCGTATTTAAGAATGTTAACATCAAGAAATGTTGATAAAGACATTTTTTTCTTATTATTTTTATATTTTCAAACTTAACAGAATGAAGTGGGATAAGATCAGTAAGAGATTTTACTTGGAAAAGAAAACAAGGAAAATTTTATTATCGGATTTTATTTATTTTAGCACATTTTTGTTATTTTTTGGGTTCGGACTCATTCATAAGTAATCACTTCACCCGTGCTTCTAGGGATGGAAAGTTCATTCCTTCGAAACATCGTGTAACGTAGTACTTTTTCAAGTATCGTCCATCGATCGGAAGCAGCATGTCGTTCTCCCCTCGGCAATTCACTAGCCGGTAGAACCTCCCGAGTATACCGTTTCAACCACAAACGGTCCTTCCCAAGTGGGTTCAAATTCTTCCTATCTTGCGGTGTGCAAGAATAGGTCTCGAGAACGAGAACTAAATCACCAACTTTCAAGGTTCTTGGCCACCCAGTTTATCATGAGCCCGAATCATCTTAACAGTATAATTCTAAATTTTGTTACACGCAAGTCTTTTTCCTTCCTGTGCTCTCTAATTCTTCGAGTCGTAATTTGGCGTTCTCTTTCCGTTGTGATTTTAGCTCATGAATCGGCACTCGAGCAAGGAGCCGAACCTCTAAAGGTAACATCGCTCGGACCCATACAATTGCAGCGCGTAAGGTGTAGCTTGCGTAGGAGTTCGGGGTACTGTCGCAGCTCCATAAGGCTTCTAAACAACTTCTCGTGCCAATTTCTCTTATTGTCGTCTAAAGTCTTCTTTAAAATTCGAACGAGAGTTTTATTAAAAGCCTCACAAGGCCGTTTGGCTTCGGGTAGTAAATTGTTGAATATCGCCGCCGATTCCGTGTCTCCCCGACAAAATTGTCGATTTGTGTGCTTCGAATGCTGACCCATTATCCGAGATGATTCGCGCGGCATTCCGAAACGGTAAACAATCTCCGTTCTTAAAAACGTAAAGACGCGACGTGCTTTCACTTCCTCTCGAGTGGAACCGCCCTCGCCCACTGAAAAGTAATCCGTAGCCGCAAGAATGAAGCGATGTCTCCTTTCGACGATGGCGGTTCTATCGGGACCCACTATATCCGTGCCCCAACATTCAAAACGGCCACGATGCGGTCTGGCCTGATGTAGCACATTTGGAGGTTGGTGTAGAACCACCCGCGCACTCCCCCAGACTGTGATGCCACTTTCGGCGATTTTCTATGCAACATTATCATCGAGGGCCGCAGACTCCTAATCTTTTTAATTTTTATTTTCATCTTCGAATTCGACCGGTGAGCGCCACAGAACCCGAATGCA
The DNA here is from genome assembly GCA_022702705.1 of Papilionanthe hookeriana x Papilionanthe teres. NCBI lineage: Eukaryota > Viridiplantae > Streptophyta > Magnoliopsida > Asparagales > Orchidaceae > Papilionanthe > Papilionanthe hookeriana x Papilionanthe teres. Next base: position 898,055 of record JAKZJZ010000021.1, read on the forward strand.
CCTCTTTAACAATTTCACGGGGCCTCGACCCGCTAGCAATGCACATTCGATCAAAAGATCTTCTCGTATACTGCGTTGTTTATTAATGCGCAGGACGAGTTCTTTCGTATCCGCTGTGTCAACGACCTATCCCTCCGGTAGTTTCCCCGTTTGCAAGTAATCTATTAATGGTTGTCGCCAATCTTCCGTGTTTTCCGCGAATACAGAATCGGGTTCTTTTTCCTTATCCGACGGCGCATCGTGTCACGTCGTCGCATAGACCCGCGCTCCGTGAACCGACACTTCCACCGATTCATCTTGCAACAAAATTCTTTTGCAAGACGGGCTAGTGCATCCGCTAAAGCGTTTTCCGGGAATTTTGTAGATTGTCACATTTGGAATCCGTTCCGTAACAATTGCATTGCATACCTTAAGCATTGCCGAGTTCCCGTTTTAAAATTCTGTATTGTCCTACTATCCGTTGAATGATTAACCGTGAATCTCCGTAGATGTCGATGTCTGTTGTCCCCATTTGAATGGTTAATTCCACTCCCGTTATGAGGGCTTCGTATTCTGCTTCGTTGTTCGTACACGGCTCCGTCAAGTGGTAGGAGTATCTTAACATCCCCCGCTCCGTGTTATAAAGATTAGCCCGATTCCTGCCTTACCGGCACTATCACTGCGATTCTTCGTCTTTATGTGCCGAAGATGTTCCGTCAATATAATTCCCAACGCGATCATCAAGGTCTTCTAGGTTCATTATTCGTTCATCCGGCAAGTCGTCATCGAGATGAGATTCCCCAAGAAGCGTGCGCCGCGAGAGCCTCCACAGGCTTGTCCCTTACGCACGAAGAGGCACGAAAGTTATATCGAATTGCAATAATATCATCAATTATCCGGCAAGTCTCATTTTAAAGCGTCGGACGAGTCATCAAGTATCATACGGGATTAAACCTCTCGAGATCAGGTTGACCTTATGAGAAAGCATGTACGTTCGAGCTGAAAGCGGCGAAGATCGTGGCCAAACAATGCTTTTCAATTGCGGGATACCTTATTTCCGTCGGCAAGAACGACGGCTTAAGTAGTAAAGAGCACGCTTTACCCTCATCATTGACTCCGCTGGGTCAGGCTCCAGAGAGTCGCCCAAAGTCATGGCGGGCATTAGCGGTCTACCCGAGACCTGGTCGCTAAGACAAAAGAGGTGTCATTAAATATCGTTTAATGTCCTCGAAGGCCTTCTCCTTCGCATTTCTCTTCCCAAATAAATTCCGCGTCCTTTTTAACTAGTGCCGAGAAAGGTCGACACCTACCCGACAGTTCGAGATAAAGCGTCTAAGATATGCTAGCTTCCTTGAAAAGATCGTAGTTGTTTTAAGGTTTTGGGAGGCGGCATTTCTAAGATGGCTTTTACCTCCGATCGATACTAATTCCACGTGGCGTTCGACAACGAATCCTAAGAATTTCCAGGTGACGCCGAAGGCGCATTTTAAGGGATTCATCTTAAGGTTAAATTGTCTTAATCGTTCGAAAACAATTCTCAAATCATACAAGTGGTTGTCCTTTACTTTGCTTTCGATGACCACATCGTCCACGTAGCATTCGACTATCGTGGATGAGATCATCAAAAATTCTCGTCATTGCTCTTTGGTAGGTCGTCTTCCCGTTCTTCGCTCCGAATGGCATCACTGGGTAAAGAAATACTCCGATCGGCGTTCTGAATGCCGTAAGCTTTTCATCTTCTCATTTTCATTTTTATTTGGTTGTATCCCGAAGATCCATCCATGAATGAGAATATTTCATGCTGGGGCTTTGTCGATCATTAAATTCCGGGATCGGCAGAGGAAAAATTCATCTTTTGGACATGCCTTGCTTTAAATCGTCAAAACCACACAAATTCTGGACCGACCATTCTTCTTCCCGACCGGTACCACGTTGGCTAACCAAGTCGGGTATTGTTCTTCACTGACAAATTTAGCGTCTATTAACTTTAACTTCGCCTATGACTTGCTGTTCGATTTCGTACGCATTCTTCCGGGACCTCGTCCGACCAGAACGTGCTAGGGTCCACTCCTAGTTTATGGACCGGCGACCTCGGAGCTAAACCCTCGCATCTCATCGTAGCTCCAAGCAAAACAAATTAATCTCATTAATAACTTCGATTATTTCTTCGAGTCTTTTATCGAGTAAAGAACTAACAAAGGTAGGTCTAGGCTCTTCGCTAGTACCTAAGTTAACTTCTATTAACTCATCTATTGTAGATTTGATTTCTTCTTCAAATTCTCGTGAGCGTTCAATTTGCAAATTCGAGTTCTTCTCGTAGTTTCCATGCAGTTTTCATTAGATTCGTGTGTGACAACTACAAAATTCAGTATCATCAACCGATCCTACCGTGCCAAATCCGAGACCATGTTTCGAGTTGCACGAATTCGTAGTTATTCCATAAATTTTCAAAACGTTGTGATCGACCTTTGTCCACTCGTCGAGGTATGAAACCACGTTGAATTAAATTTCGAACACAGGAGAGTACCACTCAAAAGGCAATTCCATTAATTTCGATGAAGTAGTATCTTCAAGTCTGTACATTATTTTCGCCTTGAGGAAGAAGCACCACGTAGAATTTGATTGGTTTTGCACCACCGCTACGTACCTCTTTGACCTCCATACCCTCGATCTTATTGGGAATGGATCTAGGTCATGGTCATGGGTGATGGCATAGTGGTTGAATTTTCTCGTGGTGATCGATTTATATTCTTCGTTTCTTTCATCTTCATTGTGGATTTTGAATTGCGGCTTCTTTCGACTTATTATCGCCGCTTCTTGTTTGATTTCTTCTTCTTCGTAACTATCTTCCCAATCGACATCGATGTCATTTCCATTCATCGTTCAACGTCTCTACCACGACCTCGTCCCCGGCCTCGACCTCGGATGCGAGTTGTGGAGAAACCTTCACCGTCTCGCCGTAAGGGAGTGGTGAGTGACTGTTGGACTAGAACTTCAAGTTCTTCGTTGTCCTTGAACTTTCTTCGCTTCATTCGTTTACAGATTCTCCGTAGAAGATCGTTTCTTCGTGGTGCATAATGTTTCCATCCCTCGTGGATTCCACCTCATGTACCTGGAGAATGGTCGAGAAGTCACCTTCGCTAATCGTTCCCCTCCATCGTAGTATCGATGCGAATCGATGTAGAGATGATGGTACCATCCCGTTTTCATGTATCCACGGTCGGCCCGCAGAGCGTCAACGATGTTTCCCGAATCAATTATGTGAAATTCTCGCGGTCAGTTTCGCTAAGTCAACGGCCTTCATCGCAGGTGTTATCGATCCGAGGGCTCTTTCTCCTTCGATCGAATCCTCTTAATAACATTTTGTCCGCCTCGAGCTCGCGGGCATCAATTTCAAGTATGCTGCTGTTCGAAGATTCAGCTTATGCATTGGATTGGAGGCCCGGATCCACCAATACTCCGTGAGAGTGTAAATTTTCCGATCAGAATCGAAATGTACAACGGCCTGCTGTGATCCGTTCCCAAGTAGTAGGTCGTCACCGCTGGCTGCACACTGTTTTAACGTAGCAACCCCTCATCTTACATGACCCTCCGCCATTTGAGCTGGGCGTTGCAACTTTCCGGATCAAGAAGCAGCTCGATCGCAGCCTTCATCCCTGATAAGATGCAGAGCGTCGCATGCCCGCCTGGCCGGTGCTCTCTAAGACGGGCTAGCACGCTGTAGTCTACTTTGTTTGCGGTCTCGCTCTTCGAACGGGTATTTCTTCCGCCTCGGTTGGTTCTTCCCGAACAACCACTCCGTCTCCCTTTTCGTCTTTTGGACCCATTCTCGGAGGTAGAACTTTTCCACTCCTTGCCGACTCTCGTAATTTCCGAATCTATCGTCGAGCTTGGCGGTTCTTCGAATCGGAATGACAGTTTCCTCCGCATTAGCTTCGCAGTCCGAAGGCTCTAACTCTATCGATCGGAGCCCTCGAAACCTGGCGTATAGATTCGTTGCTTGTTGAACTCTCGTAGCCTCCTCGATGGATGTCTTCTTCATTATTTTGCTTGTCGAGATCGTGTATGATTCGAGAATCGTCGCCGGGTATCGAAATCGATATCCGGATTATCGTTAGTTACGTAATCGTTAGAAATGCTCAAACGTAGCCAACGCCATCACCCTTATCATTATATGATCCCACCGAAGTGAGCAGATAATCGCGCGTAGTCAAGGGTTCGAGGATTTCTCCCCCGAATCGAAACAACTATCCTAGATATGTACTTGGGCCTAGCCTTAGGTGCCTCGGTCTTCTCTTCTTCGTCAATTTTCTTCTTCTCTTCAATCGTCTCCCGTTGAGGTGGTTCTTCTATTGCAAGTGATAGTACCGGCTTAATGTGTTTCAAACTCTGAATCAAGCTCGCACCGAAGCGTCAGATGCCGTCTAAAATCTTTTTCGAAGACCTCGTCCAAGCGGTAGCCCATCCATCGTCGGGGCCAGAAGGGGGATCTACCTGAATGATGGGATCTGCCGAGATAACATTGACGGAACCTCCTTTCCGGGGTTCCTTCATGTACTCCTTCGGGATCGTTATATTCCTTTCCGCAGTCATTACCGAGCCAATCTCAAGGTAATGCAATCTTCTATTTTCAGGCCCACATTTGGTGGTAAGGGCAAAAGTTGGGATCACCCTTCTTGTTGACTTCTTCCTCGGTCTTGTGCTCGGCAGCTGGAAATCTGGAGTCTTCATCGTAGATCATGGAACATTTTCGCACCGCCTCATTCTTGAACTGATATTCTTCCGCTCAAAAGCTCTCTTAACGTACGTTGCGGACGAGGCGGTTGTTCATACCGCGGAGATGACCGATGGGGCTCGGGCCGGGGTTGTCGGCACTCTGCGGCGTTGCTGCGGCCGTTCGGGTGGCCGTACCCGCTGCTCGCCTTTGTCAACCGCCGCAACGATCCCGGATTTCTTTTCAAAAGTCTTTATGTGCTTTTGTTTATCCGTCTTGTCGGTGAAACTTAATTGCTTCGCCTCTTCTTGCAAGCTTCCGCCTTCGCTAACAAACTTCTCGAAAGTCTTACTGAAGTGGGAACTCTCGAGGAGAAGTGCTATCTAGCCATGGACGCTTTTTAGCAAATGCCGACCGCATGCCGGTTTCAGCTTCGTGGTTCACACTTCATACTTAAGTTCCCTCCACGGAAAGATAATCCACCAAAGTTTCATTTGCTTCGCTTCTACCACTAAATCACCCATATGATGTGGTGTCGAGCCCGGCCATCCGCTCGATGAAGAGGTTCTCTAGCTCCGAGAATGTCTTTACCGAACCGTCAGTACCCCGCATACCCGCTCGAAGGCGATTCCCCGACAGATCACCACGAATCGTCGGAAGAGTACGGCATCGCTCCCGCCGCATTGCAACAACCGGCCGAAAGTGTGCTACATGCCGTCGAGGGTTCCCGGTTCCATCGAAGGTCTTAAACAGAGGTGGTACTAAGCCTTCGGTATCAGACAGCGTCGAATTCTTCAGGGTAAGGTCTACCCCGTCCGAATGGATGTCCCGCCTTTTCGATTGTGCTAAGGCTTCGCACTCCGCTCGTTCCACTGGGTTCTCGATATCCTTTTCAGAATCATACTTTGTGTTGTATCCTTTTTCACCGATCATCCCTATCGACGGACGTAATCTCCTTTCCTCCGCTTCTTACAATGTGAATGACTCGGAGGTGTTTCGTGGTTGTATTTCGACTCGAGAGTGCCGCAGCTACGGCCATCTCTTCCATCCTTTTCGCCATTCGAGCGATCGTGTCGTCTTTTTCCCCGAAGCCGCCTTCCTTTACCGCCCGGCTCCTCTCTTCGCGGGCCGCAGAGCACCTCGCGAAGCCGATGAAGCTCGTGTCTCAACCATGCTTCGATTTATGCGTATTCGTCGTCCATAAATTCCGATGAATCAATCTCATCTCCGAACTTTTCTTCTTTCTTTCGCCAATCGTCGGATATCGGTTCTCAACTTTTCCATGGCATCTTCTAGCGCTTCGTGTGTTCGTGGTTTGCCGTGCGACACGTCGGGTTCCCCTCACGAGTCCCCTTCATCGCGGTAGCACTTTCTTCGCATTCAAGTCTCCCCGGCGAGACTTCTTTCTCGGGCCGTCGTTTCAATCTCAATCGGCCGCAAAGGGGACGCCATACCATCCTTCGGGCAACAGAAGGTCTAGGGACTGTGGTCCGTCGACAAATGCCGGAAGGTGGTATCCTCCCTCTAATCCGTAATCCCGAGACGACATCGTGCGGACTAGCCTTCATTCTTTACTTGGCTTTCTTCGTCATGATGGCGGGTTCTACTCGGGGTCCAAGACGGGATTCGATCGGCACCCGCCCTATCCTCCGTAGAATTTCGATGGACAAGAAGCCTTCTTCGCTAACTTTTCTACCAAAGTTCGTTAGCCGAGCAAACGGCGTAGTTCTAGTTCTTTCTTTACGGCTTTCGTTATATAATATGCAAGTTGTGGTAATTCTCGTTAAAGAATCTTGCGAATATTTTCTTCATTTTCAAGGGCGGGGAGAGGGGATGAAATCCGCTTCCTCCTAACAAAGGTAATGTGACTGTGCAAATGTGCATATTCCGGGCAGCTTCCGGAATTTCTTCAGGAAAGCAATTTCAGCAGCCCCGGCTTTAGCGATCCTTCTACTTCGTTTCTCCTCCGGGCCCGCAAGTGACGAAATTTCGAACCGGACCCGATCTCGAAAACAAACTTAAGGTCTTGACAGAAGATCCGTACCCTCCACGGCAATGTAGTCCATCATACCCGGATTTCTTCCCTTCGATTCGCGTGTCGGGGCAGTAAACAACTGCATCGTTGGGGGTAGAAAGAATCAGCCCCTCCTACGGACGCTTCGTACTCCTCTTACGGATCCTTTGTGAGGAGGAATCTTCGGGGTCGACCCAAGGTCGAATCTCGCTGCAGCGTCTTTCCGCCTGTGCACCTCGTCTACACGCAGGAGACGTCGGTGATTTCGACGTTCGTGTTTTCAAACTTTCGTCCAAATCGGATGATTCCATTGTTCGGCAACTCATCCCATGCATGGGGCCGAGGTCCACCATCGGCGGGAACGAGAAAACCGCCTGGGGCTTCCATTTCCGCAGTAGATTCGTCGTTTCGCTCCCAAGTTATGCTTCTTTTCTTTAGGACGAAAAGAAAGGAATCAAAAGAGTCCGAACTCATTCATGTTCATGTATTTAGCAAAGAATCCACGAACAGGTTTGATGATTAACGGTGTCCAAAAGTGGAAAGAAGGGAACGACCGGATGAAAGGAAAGAGACCTGAATAGACTTCGACTGTAGGATCATTCTAACTAACATCATTGAATCCATCCTACTGCAAAATGAGGGTAAAGATCTCAGTCCTTCTGTTTGAAGAACAAATAGTAGTTCCCCAGAATCCGAGAGAATGTCAGTGATACTTCGTTCAAGGTAGAAATGAACATAGTATTCCAACGGAAAGAAGGGTAGTTTGATCCATTAGGGACATGGATACACTACCGATTTTTGAAAGCGTAACTATTTGATTAAAATGGAGAGAGGAACTTCTCCTCACGGAAAGTCGCTGCAAATATGTCGCATTTTTAATTTAATTTAGATAAATAATTTTAAAAGTAAGATTTTATCAAAATAATTTTAAATTAAAATTTTAAGATATGAAATCAAATCAGATCTCACATCTCGAATAGTTTATATAAACGAGCGCTCGCACCACAAACCGTGTATCTATCCCGAAGAATAGACACACCGCCGATACCTAGGCTCGATTAAATAAACTAGGAAAGGTTTCGCGACATCCTTCGTTCGTCCGCGAACCAATTTTATAAGCCGACAAATTCCCCGCTTAATATGGAAGCTATTAAATGCAGTTTATAATACTCCGGGTTCTTAAAGTTCCCTATAAGGGCAAGCCCTATGTTTAATCACATCTTGGCTTATCGGAATCACCTAAGAAAACTCTCGATAATAATCAATAATTTCGCTCTCAAGAATTTCAAAGTTTATGTTTTCATGATCGAATTTTAAATTTTCAATAGGGAATGGATCAAATTTGGAACATTTTTATTTTGGGAATTCAAAGGAGAAAAGTAGGAGAGATCACGCATTCTGGCTTAACTTGCAGAATCTCCCGACTATCCCATTGCTTCGTCTGGATTTAGGAAAGTCCTAATGTTTATCTAATGTTTTAACTTATTAATTTAGTTAATTAGGGCTTATATTTATATGATAATCATACAAATTGCCTAGAAGATATGAGGGTTTATGTCGTATCTTATCACTACCTCGGAATCCTAAGACCGGTTGCATGACTGCAATGCAAATGCCTAACGAAGAATCGAGGATTTATGTCGCACTAGGCAAACTACCTCGAAGTCCTATGGCTTTGTTTATTTAATTCTAAGAAAGTTTTGTTGATGCAGTTCAAGTTTTCACACGACGATGGCCGTGTGTCGCCCACCATGCTCCGAGCTCCTCATTGGTTGGCAGAGGTTTAGTTATAGAAATCATGTAAATCAAGAGATGAGAGAAGTGTTCAAGCTAGAGAAGTCTTAATTTCCAAATGTTTTTTTGTGTTTTAATTAAAATGCATCTTAAAGTTGACAACGGTAACCGACAAGATCCTTACCCCCGTTCCGTCATCCCGCATCGTTATTTTCATCGAATTCACTTACCCGTATGAATTTCATAAACTCAATCGAATGAGTTCCGGTACTTGTCAGACCGCTGGAACCTGCGAAGAACACGCGGGTTACATCATCCGAGGTATTCCCGATCATTCAACGAGACGTTTAATTTAGTCAGAATAGAAGCTCTTTGCTGTTCCTCGTCTGCTGACAACTTCGAGTCGTCTTATATTTCGAAATGTCATGGAGGTGAATTTCATTCGTAGTGTCTTTTATTTTAATTTTGGGTTTCAGTTTTGGTTTCCGTCCCAAATGTGTCGGTTTTCATGCAACCGTTTGCTTATCATGCAAGAAAAATAAAGTGCGATGCGATTAAGAACAATAAAATAAAGCGTACCCTGGTGGTCTTCCCGTCATCCCGAGCGTGCACTTAAAACATAGTTAGAATATTTAAGCAAGTTCCTAGTAAAGCTAAGGAAAGGTTTATGGTTTTCTACCAAGTTCCTAATCCTATACTTAGTCATTTCCTACGACGTCTGTGCCTCAGGTTTTTAGCTTCAAGACGATTTTCTTCATCAAAGAACAATTAAGTTCAATTGTTTCAGAATATCCTATCATATCGAGGAAGTGCTTAAGAAGAATCTTAAACATCTTTCAATATTTCTGTGATCGTTTCAAGTCCAAATGAATTTAATTGTGCAAATGAATCGATCGTCCGAGGTTTTGAAGTTTTTGCTAACTTGCTCAAGGAATCAGACACTTCCGAATGTCCCCATGTAAGAATATTTCATTTTAATGTTCTATTTAAAGAGTTATGATAACTAAAGCTCCTAAGGGCAAAATGATTCTTAATGATTCTACATTCAAATTTAAGTTCAAATTAATGATTTAAGTTTCCGTAATGTTGTTCAAGTTATTTTAGATTTATTTCTTCATGTCTTAAGGAAAGGTTATTTAATTCAATTTAATTTAATTTAATTTAATTTAATTCAGCTTAAATTAAGCTGATTTCCGATTTAATTTAATTCAATTTAATTTATTCGATTTAATTCTTTAATTTTTAATTTAATTTAATTTAATTTTAATTTAATTTAATTTAATTTTAATTTAATTAATTTTAATTTAATTTAATTGCCTTTTAATTTAATTTAATTTTATTTATTTATTTAATTTAATTTAATTTAATTTAATTTTATTTATTTATTTAATTTAATGTATTTAATTCATTTAATTTAATTTAATTTGTTTATTTAATTTAACTTAATTTTTAATTTAATTAATTCAACTTTTTAATCTTAATTTAATTTAATTTTAATTGAAAATTTTCAAAGAGTTTAATGATTTAATTTTTATTTAATGGTTAAGTCTTTTAATATTTTAAATTTGAGTTATCATTTTAATTAAGAGTTGAGTATTAATGAGATGATTAATTTTAGGGATTTCTTTAAATTAAAGAATAAATCTCTTCCTAATAATATCCCTATTTTAATAATTCCAAATTTATTATTCTTCCAAATTCAATTAATTATTTAATTAAAGTTTAATCATTTTAAATTGCTTAATGGGTTTCTACCTTTGATTATTTAGTTTCAATCATCCAAATCAGATTAGGATCAAATATTTTACTTGTTAATTTTATTAAACCTAAAGTTTTAATTAAGGGTTAAAATTTTAATTACCATTTTGCCCTTTAAGCCTAATAATTTCATAACTCACTAAATTGAACTCAAATGAACTTGAAATTTTTATGAGACTCTCACTCATATGTCAATAAAGACATGAGAGGAGAAAATGTGATTTTTTTCTGCATTTAATTTATTTATATAATTATTTTTAGTAGAAAATGGTGAATTTTAGCGTAAAAAATTCAATGACATGACCAAGGGAAGTTTCGTCCTTAAGAAATTATAGGACATTCCAATGCACTTACACCACTTTCGACCAAATTCGTAATTTTTTGAATTATATTTTATTTATTGGGGAATACTTTAAGTTCTGAGCATACTAATTTAAAAATAAAAATAAATGCTGAAAAATACTGAATTTTATAATTTTTAAAATTTCTCTCTGATATCAAGGATTCCGCAGAACCAAACTTTGCAATTCTTCTCGATTTTTTCGATTTATTATAATTATTTTGGTGAAAATGCTAGAAAATACATTTTTTAATTTTAAAATTACCCTGTAGCCTTAAAAATTAATATCTCACTAAATAGACCTAGGAAAAAATATGGGACTTGTTCCCAAGTGATTAAAATTCAAAATATAACATTTTAGTGAATTTTATTATTTTTGTGATTTTTATTATTTTTAATTATTAAAAATATTAAAATAATATTAAAAATCAACTTTTTTAGAAAATTGAAATTTTAATTTTCTTAAACTCCCCTGATATCGCAGAGACTCCAAACCAATTTGGTGAATTTTTGAAAGATATTTGAAAGTTATGAATTTTTAAAGTTTAAAATGGCTAAGTGGCTTAATCAACCCAATTAGTAAGCAATCCAACCAATCGACTCAAATTTTTATGATGGGTTCCTCCGATCCTAAAGGTCAAAGGAGAATTGATTTCACAAGTCAATTTGATCTATGGTTAACTCTAATTAATTAGAAACCTATTTTGGTGTTTAAGCCAATTAGGGTTAATCTAAGTGAATTAACTCAAATCCTATTTTTCTCAGTGGTTCTCTCTGGCCATAAGGAACATCACCAAATTTTCCTAGAATTTATTTCACAACATGCTAATTTCGAAATTAAAATACTTAAATCAGCAACATGCATTTGAAAATCAATAACTTTTCACAGAGATGGTATTCTGACCTTGGAAAATTCAGAATGTTCCCCAAGTTCAGAGGCTTCAAAAGCTCCATGGTCTCATGCCAGGAAATTGTATACATGCATGGAGAATTAAAACAATTTGTAGGAGTAAATAATTAATTAAAAATAAAATACTGGACAAAATTAAATAATCTCTTTCCACATTATTCTCCTCTGCTTATCGGGCAAGGGGGTATTTTTATTTTATTTTTGTGATTTTTCTACACAAAGATATGGATTTTTAAAAAGTTCGGGAATTAAATAAATAGAAAATATTCCTATTTATCTACTTATCCACGCTGCGCGCGTCAACCTCGCGCTCCGAAATGCCGCGTGGCGCGCTCCCATTCGACGCCGCCATCCGAGTCAGCAGCCCGGGCCCCGCGGTTCTCGTACCGTCTCCCGGGTCCCACGCCATCCGAGCCGTCCGTCCGCGCGTGTATTAAATGGACGCGCATCCGTTCATCGTCCATGACCGGTGTGATCCCGTGACCGTCCACACTCTAACCCTAAGAACTCACTCGATTCTCAATGGATTTTCGTGTTCTTATGCTCTATGGATTCGTCTTGAAGAGACGAACACATCCATACGGTAAACATGCATCGAAACTAAAGCATTTCAAATTGCAGAATCTCCGGTGGCTCGGGATGAAGAATTCAGGCTCATACCTTTCGTCGCAGAAGTGAAGTCAACATTCGAGAGTTGTTGCACCTTCGATCGGATCCCGGCAAGCTCCCGTGTGACAAGCTCCCTGTCCGGGTGAATTGTCTAGGTTAAACTTCGACCACAAACATCACAAAGTCAAGTCCGGAGCAACCGGTGGCCCTTAGGATGGGCTTTGCTGGTGGACACCTTCCCTTGGTCCGTGAAGGTAGACCAATCAATTCGGGGGATTGGTTCACCGTGGAAGTGTCCTGGAGCCAAGCTGATTTCAACTCGAAATCGAGCTCGCGCAGAAGAAATGGCAGGATCTCACCTAGATCAAGTGCTCGTGTACGAGGAGGGGTTCGGAACAATTTTGCATGTAGTTTCGGCAAGGTTTGTGCAACTCTCTTCTCATGGCCGCGAGGGGGTGGTGTTTAAATAGCATGGTCGAGGGCCTCCCCAGGGGAGTTGGGGTGGCTTCGGGATCACCGCTCAGGAGGAGAAACAATGCCTAAGAGGACTACTAGGCATGGCAGCTCATCAAGGAGAATTCCAAAGTTTGGCTCCTCCAAGGTTTCGGCCATGGTGTTTTCCGCGGCCTGGTGGCCGGCCGGCCAGCACTCTGTCATCATCTTGTTCAAAGTATCGTGGCAGGGGTTTGGTGTATTCAATCGAGGCTCACATGTGTAAAGTGGCCGAATCAAAGTAGAAAGGGAAAGGGCTATTTTAGCTTCAATTTGGTCAACTCCATTGGTTTGGGTTGGGTGCACTCTCCCCCATGGCCTGATTTTGGGCCGAGAGGATCAACATTGGAGCCAATGCCATGGAGCGGTGAAGTCTCCATCCTCATGGATTAGTGGCAAAGCATGGTTTAGAGTGTGACATGCTTATTAAGGTAAAAAAGGCTTAAGAAGGATTAGGAAAGGGGTCCTCCTTTTTCCATTAATGGCTTGATCACATGTCAAACTCTCCATGGCTTCATGTGGCTCTTTGCTCCATGGCTTCAGATGGTTTGTTTTATTTACAGGAAAGTTTAGTCAATTTCATAAAACGGTTACAATTTTGGACATTTGGTGTAAAATTTGGATGGTTTGTCATATGGCTTTGTTTAGAAAGATTTGATTGTTGATTTAGGACTTAGGAATGATTTTAATTAAGTGAGGATGAGATGAGATTGTAATGTGGGCTTTATATCAGTTTGGCTTTAGAAATTGCCTGGAATGGGCTTTTGAATGTCTTTTAGAAGTGGGCTTTTAGATGAAAATTTTGCAAAGGGCCATGCCAAATAAATGTGTTGGGTTTAGCTTTGCTGGATGTGTCATGAGTGATTTGAGACAAGTTTGAGTGATTTGGGTTCGAATTGGTTTGAATTGGGTTTAATTGCAAGTGGGTCAAAGTGGGCCACTGGCTACCATGGGCCAAAGTTAACATTAAAGTTGATGAAATTAATGTTGTGAAATGTTTATGGAGTGTTTCAAAGAGGTTTTGGCTTTGGTTGGGTTTTGGTTTTGGGGTTTGGGCTCATTCTTGGGCTAGGTTTAAGTTTAGGTCAAATTTGGCTTTTTAGCTTTCAAGTTAAATTTTGAGGGGGGTTTGGGTCTAAATTTTGAGCAAATCATGTTAGTGTTTTGTTCATGGGGATGTTAAGGAAGTTTTGAAAAGACTTGGGGTTAATTGGAGTTGAAATGGGTGAGTTTGGGTTAGGCTCGCCTATGTGTCCAACGCTTTAAGGCCAAAAGTGAAATTGGACCCAAATTTCAATCAAATGCTTGGCTTTGGTCTAGATTGGTGTTTGGGATGCTTGAATGAAGTTTAGAATTGAATTGACCAGAATTTGGATCAATTGGGTAGGTTTGGTTTGACATCGGGTTTACTTCTGCTGAAATTCTGTCAAATTGGGGGTTTTGACAAAAGTAGGGTAAACTGACAAAATTGGCCCATGGTGTAGTTGAACAAAATGAAATTGGGAATATTTGGGATTTTCTGGAATTCTCTGGGAATTTTCTGAATTTTTGGATTTTCGGTCAAGAGGGGTATTTTGGGTATTTGGAAGGTGTTGGGAGGTTATTGGGGGTATTTTTGGAATTTTTTGGTATTTTTGGATATGGATGATCAGTTTGAGTGATGTGGAAATGTTTGGGATTGATTTGGAGAGTTTTGGGTAATTTGGAAATTTTTCAGAAATTTTTGGAGAATGGTTGTACTGGGTAGTGGTTGAAGGTGTAGGTCCCGGGTCAAAAATTGAAAATTTGGAAAATTGAAGATTGGGTGGATGTAAGTGAAATGAAATCATCTTTTGTTGAGAGCCATGAAGCCATATCAAGCCCACATGACATTTAAGGACCCACGAGGCATTCACCATGCCGTTCCTAACCCTCTTGCCCAAGGCTTAAAGGGGCGACCATCCATGTGAATCACTCATGTTGAGTCAGGGTCAAGTCAGGTATGGGTGTGTTTTTTAGGAGGTGTGTGAAAGCATAAAGGTATGTGTGTAGTGTATGTGTGTCACCCCTTCACTCACTGTGCCACCTGTGTATGTGGCCCCAAGTGCCAAAGAGTCCTATAGAACTCATCCTTTAAACTTCCACATTTGATTTCAACCTCTAGGGTGATTAGGGGTCTATAGTCAAGTTTGTGGAGTTTCCACAGGAGTTGGGTGGTTCTAATTTAAAAGGTGGGTCCCAATTTAGTCCTCTAAGATAGTCAAAATGTTTTTTCCTAAGGCTGCATCCTAAGTACTAAAGAGAAGAGGAGAAGACCTCATCAAAAATGAGGTCAACATATGTGTTAGTCCTAGTCACCTTAGCCATAGGCTTAGAGTTGGTGGGACTATCCACGTGAGTTTCCAAAGAGTTAAGGGATCAAAATGGGACGTGTTTGTTTCAGTAGGGTCAGAAGTGTGTAGCATGCGAGTGTGTAGCGCGAATGTAAGTGTGTAAGTATGAATGTGCTTCAAACCTCCTAGGTTTATCCTAAGGCCCTCGACCACCCATAAACTTCCACCGACTTCCTTATGTGTGGTCTCTTCCTCCCGCATGTCATGAGGTTAGGCCTTAAGCATGAAAGTTCCAAGAGTGGAAACAAGCATGTAGAATTTCTTTTCATGTGTGATCCATTGCTAGTCTTCTAAGAAAAGTCACCAAGAGAGTCCTATGGCTAGACCCTAGGCTATCTAAGTAGAAACTAGACCTCAACCAAAAGTGAGGTCAACAAGTCCATACATGAGAAAATTAATCTCTATGTACATACTATGACCCTAAATCAAATCTCTCCCCGTAAATTCGAAATTTAAGGGTCGACGAAATACATGGTGAAGATAGAAAGCCTATCAAGTTTCAAATTATTTCTACTCCTGCCCAAGACAGATGTAAAACTAGAAGATCAAAATCTTTTGAGTTTATTGGACCTCCCTTTAAACTTTATTCTCCGTATGTTCAAAAATTTTTTCAAAATGGTTTGATTGCTAAACAATGGTCGTTAAACTAATCATACCTATTTGAACAATTGTGTGAAATAATATATAAAATGAAATCCTAACTCAAAGAAGGTTTTGGATTTGAACGGAAAACCTCTAGAAAATATACAATTTTGCGTGGTTGTCATCGAAGGATTCCACCGAGTAAACACCGAACTTTCATATAAAGATGCACCGCCGTAGCTCAAGAATAAATTAAATGAACGGTGGACAAATTAAATAAAATAAACTCTGGTACTGAAGAGGATCTAATACCAACTTTTATTAGTTCATTCCTTTATGATATCAAAGCAAAAGAAATAATTCAACTATTAAAGGATACTGATTTTCTTGGAGTTATGATGAAATGCCCTGTGGTCAGTTTTCCACCATTTATAAACTCGAATAAACCAAACCGTTAGCCCCGTTAAACAAGCTCCAAGAAGGATGAAAGAAATCAAATACCACCATTGTTCGTGTTAAATTGATCAAGACGGCTTTATCTCAAGAAGAAATACCCAACATGGTTAGCCATTTAAGAAGTTTCATAAACTTCCCTTCATTTTTCATGCTATTTCTTTTCGAAACATTAGCATAAATCCTCCTCCTTATTAAGTTGAATTATTACATGCCTTCCATCAAAAAGGCATACCTTCTAATCACCAATAAGTTCCAAATCCTCAAACTAATTAATTCCATCTTAAGGTGACCAGCTGGAAATTTCCAACGAGAATGAATTTTCAGCTATCAAATAAGACATTAATATAATTTTCTGAGATAAATAAGGCTAGCATCCCGCATTTGCGGCTAGCCTAACAAAGGCACAATCCCCCTTCCCTTTAAAGGCATCATGATACCTTTGAGGAAAAACCAAGTTGTCTACATCTACACTTAAATCAATATCCACATCGAAATGAAAGGTTTCTAAGCCCCGTAAGAAGAGTTTTGATCCACTTGCTTACTCCATAAGGGCAGCAGTGTACCTTGAAAAATAAGTAAGGGGAGAGGCTCCAACTACTATCAAGAGTAGTTCCCGGCCATAATACCAAAGTAAACAAAAAGGCAAAAATCCCTGAAAAGAAATTTTACCATCGAGATAAGTGTTGCTAGAGAGAAATCCATCTTTATATATATATATGCATTATCTTTGTATTTACTCACTCAATGATAACATTCAAATAAGCCGGAGTGTGTTTGACTTGGGGTTTGTGGGACCCATATTCACTTGGAAGAGAAGGAGTACATGGGAGAGACTGGACAGAATTTTGGTCAATAATTTGTGGTTTCAACAATACCTTCACACTTATGTGACCCATCTGAGTCATGCTTTTTC
The DNA here is from genome assembly GCA_022702705.1 of Papilionanthe hookeriana x Papilionanthe teres. Lineage (NCBI taxonomy): Eukaryota > Viridiplantae > Streptophyta > Magnoliopsida > Asparagales > Orchidaceae > Papilionanthe > Papilionanthe hookeriana x Papilionanthe teres. Next base: position 914,928 of record JAKZJZ010000021.1, read on the forward strand.
GCATCACGTACTTCGTTATTCTCACTACCACCCCTCTTCTTCTTTTCCCTCTCTGCCTTCCCCATTTAGATTTCTGAATTTATTGTCATAGCATCCTTCTTTTCTCCACATTGTCTCTTCTAATTGGAATGGGGTTCAACACCCCAATCTCTTGATCAAGTTGTGTCTTCTGAAAACTAATGTAGGGAAGGCTCTTAAGAAATTGAGTTGAAACTCTATAGAGGACGTGTTTAAGAATGTGGAGGAGGATGAGAGGAAATTCAAGGAATTGGAAGGCAGGGCACAGCTGGATCCCTCTCTAAACTGTAATCTATTTGCTGCTCAGGAACAACTACTATTCTCTATTGGTAGGTAGGACAAACTTCTCAGACAGAAGGCTACTGCTATGAGGTTTACTGATGGGGACAGAACCACCAATTTCTACCATGTTGTAATTAAATACAAAAGGAAGTGCAATGCCATTCACTCCATATGCAACACTAAGGGGGCATATTACAGGATAAGGATGCTATTGCTGTTGATGTTGTACAGTTTTTCCAATCCCTACTTACTCAACTTCCTATGGAGAGACTTACTATAGACCAAAACTTGTTTAAAGAAACTATGCAGTATACCAACCGCTAGTACTTACACAATTCCTCACTAATATGGAAGTGTGGACTGTCTTTTCACTATCGATTAAATTTCAAAACCTGCATTAATTCGATGGATACACAGCCGTTTTTACAAAAGTTTGGGACATCATTAAGGTGGAGGCTATCAAGGCAGTACAATGTTTTTTCCAAGGTGTTGAGCTCCCCCACTACTTCGAAAGGCATCTATTATGGTACTAATCCCTAAGTCTACTGAAAAAAGAGAATGGAACCAGTTTAGACCCATCAGTATTACCATAGTGCTGAGCAAAATCATCAGTAAGACGTGGTGGGGAGGTGATCAACCTAAAAAATATCCATTTTTATGCCTTATTTATGACTCAATTCTTAAGAATATTATGCTTTAACGAGCGTATTTTCAATGTTGACGTAGATAATTAATAAAGAGTCCAAGAAGGAAAAGAATAAAAAGGAGCAAAATGGAGAAAAATGAAGCTATGGAAAAAAATATTGGAATTATTGTCCCCGGCGCCTAAACGCTAGAATCCGGCGCGCCTAAGCCGCCGCCGATACAAACACCGTTAAGATTTTTTGATGATCTCTTGGGAGTTATTTTGACGGAGTTAAACGGTTATCGGAGCTTCTAGAAGACCGGAAGTTACCCGAATACATGTGACATGCGACACAATGCATTGACACAAGGAAACGATATTAACCGTGAAGAGGTGTGATCCAAAGTGAAGAGGTGTGAAGACCTCGCCGTGGAGTCCGCCACGGACGCGATGTGCTTACCTTCAGAAGATGCATCGAATTCCGACAAATTCCCGCAGTGCCTAAGCAACCCCTGGTCAAATTCAGAGCTTTATAAATAGGAGCCCATTCTACAGAGAAAATGCGCCCCTTTAGTACCCTAAGCCCCTTTTAGCACCTTCTTTTCCCCTCTAGTTTTACTTAGTTTTTTTAGTCTCTTCCACACTTAGGGTGCCACTTTACTTTGTATCTATGAGTTTATTTTCGAGTATTTATCGTGTGTCATTACTGGCTGAGTCTTTCATCACGGCTGGAGTCAAGAGAAGTCAGCGGATCACTTGAAGGAACACTTCGGATAAGCATTCGTACCTTGGTTCAAAGTTTTATAAATGTGTTTTGTTGTGGGCATTTCAATGTGTTCGAGTAATTAGGTTATCAGTTTCTCCTTTAACTATTAAAAGATAATAAATTAATTAAATTTTGTGAGAATTAAATTTAAAGTATTTAAAGACAGATGATATTAATACGTGATCTTGTCTACTTTTTAAATTGTCCATTTAAATTGTTAAAACCTATCAAGAATTTCAGACCTATCCGGAGATAAATTCTTAACTAGTAGATATCAAATGAATCAGTGGGGCCGAAGGTTTTATGCGGGTTATTCAAGGTGAAGTGCAAATAAATAGAACATATTATTTATTGGGCGTAAAATTAATTAGTTTTTAGAGTGATGTGATTGTAAATTCTAATAATTTGGTTTTTATATGTGAACAAAGCCAGTAGGGCTCACTCATACCACCCTTGACATTTAGAAGTGTGAGCCAGATTAACCCATTCTCCTACTAATAAAACATCCTCGAATCAATCTATAGATTAGTCAATGTTCTTTTTACTTGGACCAAAGGGGTAAAGAATAGAATGCTTCTATTTGGCACAATACCATAATCTAAATTCCCCACAAAAGATAATTATTCTAAAAAATCTTAGATTACCAAAAGGAGAAAGTCGTTTTTATACTTCGTATCAATTTTAATTAATGCTACTTTACTTTATTAATGCCATCGCTACTTTACTTTATTAATGTTTACTGCTTACTTTCTTATAGTAAAAAATTTGTTGGTAAATTAAATTCAAAAATAATATATATATATATATATATATATATATATATATATATATATATATATATATATATATATATATATTACTTAATTGGAAAATTTTCAAAATATTTCTTACATTTCTTTCTTTTTATAAAAACACTATCCTTGTGATCGATAACCATGACTCCACCAGAGCCCTATATTACTTCGAACGATACGTATACTCGCGTTTAAAATCGTGAATTTTACAATAATTATAATAAAATCTAAATATAAATTCATAAGTAAAAGAACATCGCACATCAAGCTTTCGTCAATTGCCGAAATTAAATATTCCAAAAAGTGGTATCAAATTTTGCATTAAAAGTATATATGCCGCATCGCATCAAGTTTCCTTTTATGCGCTTACTGCCGGGATAGAATAGAATAAAAGTAAAAAGAAAGATAAGAAAAATAAAAAAATAAAAAAAAACATAAAAACAAAACAAAAACAAAACAAAAAATATTTTAAATTTTATGCGTTGTTCTGGATCTGAAGGATTACTAACTTTCGATTCTAAATTAGAAAGAACAATTAAAAGAATTAAAAAAGGAAAACAATTTTCAAAACATCAAGAAATGGCTAACTTACATAACAATAATCAAAATCCAATCGAAATTAATGAACAAAATATTTATAAACCATTAATGGAATATGCAAACCCTACAACTGATGAACTTAATGTTAGTATTCAAATGCCAGCTGTAGATGCTAATTTATATTTAAACCTTCTATTATTCAAATGGTTCAAAATAATCAATTGGAGTAACACCGAATGAGTAGATCCAAATTTACACCTCGCTAGTTTTTTAGAACTTTGTGCTACCTTTAAATATAATAATGTTTCGATGATGCTATTAGGCTTAGACTCTTTCCTTTTCCTTAAAAGATAAAGCAAAGATGTGGCTTAATTCATTAGCAACTTATTTTATTAAAACTCGTCAGATATGGTAATAAAAATTCTTTTGCTAAATATTTTCCTCCTTCTAAAATTGCTAAATTAGGAAATGATATTACTTCATTTACGCAATTTGATGGAGAAACAATTTATGAAGCTTAGGAAAGATTTAAAGAACTATTAAGAAAATGTCCTCATCATGGTTTACCATTGTTAATCAATCAAACATTTCTGACAATGGACTTATCGATCACTTAGATCTATTACGTATGTTGTTGCCGGTGGTTCTTTAATGGCTACATTATTTGAAAAAGCCTACACTTTAATTGAAGAAATAGCTAATAATAATTTTCAAATGGCCTTCTCAAAGGGTTAATCCTAAAAGAATGGCCGTATTCATGATAATGAAGCATTTTCTATTTTATCTTCACAAGCGGCCGATATCTAAGAACAGACATAATTTCGCTATTAACATATCGGCATGTAAGTAATGATAATCTCTGCAAATTCGGATGATCTCAAACAAGGGAAACTTTGCAAACTATTGCTAGTAAAACTAATAACCCTTATTCTAATTATTATAATCCTTTTTGGGAAAATCATCCTAATTTTAATTGGAGTAATGGACATCCATAATGGAATAATAATCAAGTTAATCCAAATTGGAACAATCAAGGAAATTGAAACTATAGACCAACTTACCCTCCTGGTTATAACAATCAAAGAGAAAAAGTTGGGGTATGTAGAAGAATTGATCTGCAAATAAGCAACTCTGCCTACAAAGTCAAAACACTCGCTATTTGTAATATTAAGAATCGATGGGGCAAATCGGCCACCATTAATTACGTACCTCAAGGAACATCGCCCGGCAATGTTGAAATTAATCCAAAAGAACCTGGAAAAGTACTATGAACAAGCAAAAGCTATACAACTCGAAGTGGAAAGGAATTAAAAGAGAAAACACTAATGAGATCAAAAAAGAGAAAGAACTCAAGAGATCAAAAACCTAAAGATACCCTTTCTCCAAGTAAATATCAGATCGTAGTACCTATTGAAGTGGAAGTTGAAAGACCACCACCACCTTTTCCCGAAAGACTAAAACAGCAGAGCTTCGACCATCAATTTTCAAGTTCTTTCGAAATTTTTAAGAAATATACCATCAACATTCCTTTGGTTGCCGAGCAAATGCCAAGCTATGCAAAATTTATGAAGGATATTTTAAGCAAGAAGAGAAAATTTGAAGATTATGAAACCGTTGCATTAAGTGAAGAATGTAGTGTAATAATTCAAGAAATTACCTTAGAAACTTAAAGATCCCGGAAGTTTCACTATACCATGTGCGATTTGAGAAAAATTTCGTGAAAAGTCGGTGCGATTTAGGGCTAGTATTAATCTCATGCCATTTTCAATCTTTCGAAGGTTAGATTTAGGAGAGATTTCTTCCTACCATCAGAATTTTCGGCGTAACATCGATCGATCGCTTATCCTAAAGGAGTTAGAGAGGATGTTCTTGTTGCGAGAAAAATTTATCTTCCCCGTGGATTTCACTTTGCTCCAGATATAAAAGAAGATAAAGAAATACCTACTTCTATTTTAGGGAGACTTTTCTAGCTACCGGATGAGCTATGATTGATGTGCAAAAAGGAGAATTAACAAGACAATGCTTAATGATCAAGAGATAACATTTAATTTTCTCTCGTAACCAATGAGGTATCCCGATAAAGAAAAATGCTATCGGATGGATATTTTTGATTATATAATTGAAAAGCATTATCAAGAAAAGCAAGGTCATTTCTGATGATAAAGATAAAGAATCTATGTTATAATGAGTCATTAAATGAAGAAAATTTATCCTAAGAAAATCATTATATTCACAAAATTCTGGGAAATTTTATACACAACTAAAAATGATATACTTTTACCCTCACTTAAAAAAGTCCCTGAACTGGAATTAAAAATGTTACATGTACATTTAAAGTATGCATTTCTTGGAAATTCATTAACTTTACCTGTAATTATATCTTCAGAATTAAGCAAAGATCAAGAAGAAAATTTAATAAATGAGTTCAAGAATTATAAGAAAGCTTTTGGTTGGACTATTGCGTATATAAAAGGAATAAACCCTTCAATCTGTATGCATAGGATTTTAATGGAATAAAATTGTAAACCCACTATTAACCCCAAAGAAGATTAAACCCAATTATGAAAGAGGTTGTTAAGAAAGAGATTTTGAAATGGTTAGATGCTGGAATTAGTAATCCTATTGATAGTCATTGCAAGTCCTATTCATTGTGTTCCGAAGAAAGGATGAGTAACTATCATTGTTAATGAAAAAAAATGAATTAATCCCAACAAGACAAGTTACTGGATGTTAAATTTGCATTGACTATCAAAAATTAAACAACGCCACTAGAAAGTATCATTTTTCTTTACTTTTCTCGGGATCAAAATGCCGGATAAAACTAGTCGGACACCAAGTATTTCTATTTTCCGTATGATATTTACACCGCGACTTTATATATTGCTAAAGAATTTTGAAGTTGAATTTATATATTTAGAATGATTTAGTAAAGTCACAAATTCAACGCAAGATATGTATCGTATCAAGTAATACGTGGCTCTAACAGTCTAGGTTGCTCATATCCCATTGTGAGTGAAATCCGTTCTCTTTAAATCGTATAATATAGCACTAAAATCCAATACCCAATGTAACAATTACTTAAGTGTACTACAACTAGTTAATGCAAAGTATAATAAAGTTACTACAATTACTTCTAATTACCGAACTATATTAACTAAAAAACACACTAACTTATGCGATTTATAAGATACTTCTATATGAAAAGTGTCTTTCTTCCTGATAAATATTATTATGTGGATGATGAAGAATGGTAATTTTGGAAGGCCAAATATACATATTTGCTTTTTTACCTTTAAAAGAGTACCCCCTCTTCCAAGAAGGTAAAGAATATTAAATATATCTTAAGTTTAGTTACTAAATCTAAGGCTAGGCTGGGAGGATACCAGCTCTCACTTGGAGCTCCCACTCACCCTTTCACCCGAAGGCTAACCATAGGCTTTAGTTACCATCTTAAGACCAAATTGGGGATCCCATTCCGTCACCATGAAACCTCCAATTCCTCAAGTCCATCAAAACTCATTTCTCTATTTATTCGCACTTAATCCCCAGCGAACTACGCAATTCATTCATGGACATTAAAGGGTTTTCATTCTTGTTGTAGAACATTCAATTCTTTTGGAATTAATGTTCCTCAACATGTTTTAACAATTCAATTGGCTGGATTGAAAAGTAAATTAAGTTCAAAATTAAAGAAACATCACAACTTTTATAACACTTAAAGGGCACATTATTTCCACATCACCACGTCATAATTACTTCATGCAAGAAGAAAGGCAAGGGAGACTACTCACTAATCATGGAGAAGAAATAAAAACACATGGATTTGTATATAAAAGAAGAGTCATAGAAACTACAATAGTAAATACAACTTATCTCTTTCTCCTCCCCAAGCAAATTCCTTCAAAGTTCTCGATTCCTTTCTCTTCCGCAACACTCGATTTCTCTCCTAACAAACATGAAGAAGCAATTCTCACTTTACTCCCTCTTCTCCCCCTCCTTAGAGAAGAATCTCTCTTACAATCACAAACCCTAACTCTCTCTCACTTTCCTCACACTCTCTACAGCAATTCTCTTCTCTTCCTCCTCTCTATTTTCTTCTTACACTTAATTTAATGTTAGAACGAATTCCCAAGAGTTTCTTCAAGCACCCTTCAAAAATTTGCAAAAAGTCTTTTAAATTAAGTGAACCGCCATAGGGTACGGCAGCGCCCCGATAGTGGAGTCGCGCGCCCTATCGTGCCAATTAATTCTGGAGTCTGGAATAGGCGCCGGCGGCGCCAGTGGCCGTTTTCCTCCAAATTGCTCCATTTTGGTCCAAATTCATTCCTTTTTGCACCTTTTCATCTAATCACCTATAATCATCATACCTGCAACAAATCATGAAAATACCTTCCTTTAAAGTACAATATCACCAAAAATTGGTAAAAACATATAGCAAAAAGAGTATATATTTTTGGTGCATCAAAATCCCCCAAACTTAAATTATTGCATGTCCTCAAGTAATCCTTTTACTACATAAAAATATAACTTTAGGCAATGTACTTTTCACATGTAAGAGACCAAAATTTTTCATTCAAAATAATATAAATATTAGATTTTCAGAAAAGTTTAGCAACTCGTGTCAACATTACAGGTATAAGAATATTCAAGATTTCCTTAAGTCTAAGAGTTCTAGTCTTCTATTTATTTCAAGATGAACCATAATTTGTTATATTAAGAGTGCTTTAAAGGACTATGTGCAAAAGTAGTTCATTCAAACTTTATTAGAATGTAGGCTAGTAGCTTAAACATAAATTCAGAAATGAAATCAAACTCTCCCTTTAAGGTGATTCAAGTGAAGCCAATTTTTGATTAGGCATCTCCTCAAGCTTCTCCTTAAAACATTTCAAGCCCGACAAGAAGTATTATTATTTAATGCTCATTTAAAACTTTTCCCAGGAAAATTAAAATCAAAATGGATGTGACCATTTATAATTGAGAAAGTATACCCTTATGGAGCTGTGGATATTAAAGATCCCAATACTGGAAAACTATTTAACGTTAACGGATTAAGACTGAAGCCTTATATGGGAGACATGAAATTAAATTACAAAGAGGCTTATGAGTTGAGTCTACCCGATTAATTTAATTAACTAAGTCGGGCTAACGACGTTAAACCAAGTGCTTTATGGGAGGCAACCCATATTTATTAGTTTGACTTTAATTATTGTTGTAATGTTATGCCTTGGTCTTGACTAAATTTATATATAACTTCGGGAAATAGAAGGCTAACAAGTCTGGATTGGCTTAAGCTAAACATATTCTTGAAGTATATAGAATTTGGACTTGGACCACTCCATATCAAATGTGAGTAAAAAGGAGATCAAGTAAACCTTCTTTTGTGATTGTTTGTGATTTGAATTTTTTCGGAAAAATTTGTAAAATTTGACGATAGGCGAATCGGAGACGATCGAGGTTCCGACCCCTAGGGGCCAAAAGTTGGCGCCTAAGCGCCAGAGTGGCCTGCGTATCGATGATCCGGCACCTAGGTGCCAGATTCCAGCGCCTGAGCGCCGCGGTTACAGATAGTGGAAAAACTGAAATTCTTTAGTTTTTCACACGAAATCTCTTTATATATAGTCTATTTTTCGTCCCCAATCCCATAGAAACACTAATTTCATCCAGAGCAATCCATTTTGGAGGAGTTAAGAAGTATTTAGAGGCAATGGATAAAGGAAATCATGGAAATGAAGTAAGAGACAAATCTCCTAAAGATCCTCAGCCTTATTTTAATGGTTTTATTGCCGTTAGTATGGAGAAAATGTTTTGTGGATTGGATAAGATTGAAGGGGAACTTCAAAGTATTGGTAATGGTCTCCATGAGATGTACCACCAATGCGAACACTTGGAATGGCAAACCAAACTTCAATCTGATCATATGGTTGCCTATCATGACGCTCGAGTACAAATGTACGTGAAGAACAAGTGGATCGATGATAAGACGGCTTTGGAATTTCCAAGGGCGTTGGTGTTCTATCCCTTCAATCCTAAAGAACTTCATTGTGAAAGAGATGGTAATTGAAGATCTGTGTTAAAGAGATCCTATATGTATTTTAGGTGTGATCGAGTCTTGTGTTAGTGTGTTGAATATCTAATTTGTGTGTTTGCTTAATTGTTCAATGTGTGTTGTTGTATTTGAATGTTTGCTTTGAATAAGTTGTTGTTTTTTGTTCTTTATAAAAAGTTGAACCATGATACAGTCTTGTACTGAAAGTTATTGAATTTAGAATGGATGTTAGGATTTAGAATTGAAGAATTTGGATACATTTTTTGTGTGGATCTATACTATCATTTTAATTTGATTGTTAAAATATTTGGAGGATATAAAATGGATTAATACTCTCATAAGAGTAATTAGAAGTCAAATTTAATAAGATTTGGTGGAAAATATTTAATTTAGATTGAATTTTTGGAAAGGCGAGTCTGGCGCCTAGGCGCCAGAATTCGGCGCTTCGGTGCTGGTTCGGCCTGAACCCGAAAACTCATCTTCTTAAACCCCCCACACCATTTTTTACGCCTAATGTTCCTTCTCCACTATTTTTTGCGAAAATACCACCTATAGATCCCATTTAAAGCTGGATTTTCAAGTTTGTGAGCTTGAAATCACCCGATTTCTTCATCTCGAGGTCAGATCTACATTCTAAACTCATTATTTTTTATTTTCACCATGGATTTTGCTCTCATTAAGAAAAACTGAAATTTTGAGAAAATTTTTGATTTTTTTATGGTTAACTCCATAAGTTTTTAAAAGTTTTTTCAAGTTTGAAAAGCTTAAATTAGTTTATTTTCCTAAGATCTGTTGAAATTATTTTGTGTTTTTATTTTTACATTTAGATGGCACCCAAATCTAAGCGAGGAAAGGAATAAGAAAATTTTGATCGTAGAAAGTTTGTTACTGCTATTGTACACTTCCGATACAATGATTTTGCTATGACTCGAAAATGTATATCGGAGTGAAGCTTTTACAATCCTGGAGGAAGAATTGAGGAGACAATCGTTGCACTCAGCTGACAACGATTTTGCTATTTCACTGTTGTTGATGTTATCCCGATTGTTAGAGAGTTTTATGTTATTTTCGTAGATGCGGAAGAATTCGAGATTTTTGTTTGAGGAGTTGGAGTAGGATTCACTCCTGAATGCATCAATATTTTTTATGGCCTGCCGCCAAACCTAGAGTGTTATTACTCAGGATTATCTCCACCTGAGGGAGATTTGGATTTGATCATTGCCTACCTGATTAATAGTACTGGAGCCTGGAAGATTCAGAATGGAAAAAGGGTAAATTTTTCATCTTCTGAGCTTAATGTTATTTCAAAGGCATGGCACTACTTTATTTCTGCTCGCCTCCTTCCATCTAATCATCCGAGCGAAGTTACCAAAGATAGAGCTATTCTCAACTACTGCATTCAAGAAAGAAAGTTTATTGATGTAGGGAGCATTATTTATGATTCTGTAGAGGCTACTGCTCGTTCTAGCCCTTCTATTGAACTTGGTTTTCCATCTCTGATATATTCTCTATGTCAAAGTGCTGGAGTAGTTGCTGAGATTTCTGAGGAAAAGCTCAAGTCGACAATGCCTATTGGAAGATAGAGCGTCAGCATTTATGACCAACTGCAAGGTAAGAGTTCTACTTCATCTGCTGGTTCATTACCTACTTCAGGTTATAAACCATCTACTTCTGCTGAGCCATCATCTACTTTTTGGGAAACCATGCATGATCAGTTTATAGAGCAGCAGCATGAGTTATTCTTAACTCACTATAGAGTAGATATGATAAACAAGAAAATTGATCATCTTTCTGATTATACACAAAGAAAGAGTGATTACGATGCTGAGTATTCAGAGTCTTTAGTGAGATTTCTGAAGGGTGAGCACGATGTTCAGTTCCCTACTTATCATAGAATTTCACCAGATTTTTGAGAAAGAAGATTGATCATCTTTCTGAGTATACCCAAAGGATATGGAGTTTTCTTTTGGTGGTGACGATGATGATGCCATAGATAGTGATTGTCGGCATATTTTTAGGTTGTGTGTTTTATTTTGAAAAGGGGGGTCGCCTAACAGAAGCTGTCGGCGAATTTTTAATTTAATTAAAATAAATAATTTGAAAAGTAGTATTTGATTTTGAAAATAATTTTAAATTTGAAGGTTTTAAGATATGAGATTAAACCGATCTCACGTCCCAAATAGTTTATATAAACGAGCACCGCACCACAAACCGTGTATCTATCCCTAAGGATAGACACACCGCTTGACGAGTGGGGCTCGATTAAATAAACTAAGATTTCGTGACATCCGTTCGGTCCGCGAACCAATTTTATAAGCCGACAAAATTCCCCGTTTAATATGAAAACATTAAACAGTGGTTTATATTACTCGGGTTCTTCAAAATTCCCTATAAGGGCAAGCCCCTATAGTTAATTACATCTTAAGTGACGGAATCACCTAAGAAAACTCTCGATAATAATCAATAATTCTGCTCTCAAGGATTTCAAAGTTTAAGTCTTCAAGGGATTGAATTTTGGAATTTCAATAATGGAATGGATCAAGTTTGGAACATTTTGTTTTCAGTGAATCCAAAGGAAGAAAAGTAGGAGAAATCACGCATTCGAAGTGAACTTCGGTAATTTCCCGACTATCCTATTGTTTGGCTTGGATTTAGGAAAGTCCTAATATTTATTTAAATGTTTTGATTTTGCCAATTTTAATTAATTAGGACTTATATTTATATGATAGAATCATACAAATAAATTTCGAAGATGTGAGGGTTTATGTCGTACCCAACGACTACCTCGGAATCCTTAGACCGGCTAGGGCTTAATTTGCAATGCAAATGCCTAACGAAGAGTCGAGGATTTATGTCGCACTAAGCAAATTACCTCGAAGTCCTATGGCTTCGGTTGTTTAGTTCTGTGAAAGTTTTGCCGATGTAGATTCAAGTTTTGCCGACGACGATGGCCGTGCCGCCCACCATGCTCCGAGCTCCTTATTGTCGCAGAGGTTTAGTTTTAGAAATCATAAATCGGGAGATGAGAAAAGTGTTTTGGTTTAGAGAAGTCTTAATTTTCCAAGTGTTTTTTATGTTTCGATTAAAACAAATCTTAAAGTTGATTATAACGACACCGGATAAGATCCCACGGTTCCATCCTTCCGGCATCATTATTTTTATCGGATTCACTTAGTCCGCATGAATTTGCTAAACTCAACCGAATGAGTTCCACACTTTCATTTAGACCGCGGGAAATCCCGTTAGCAACACGTAGGTTACGTCATCCGAGGTATTCCCGATCATCCAACGTGACGTTTTAATTTAGTTGCAATTGTAGTTTTGTGTTCTGTTTGTGATTAAATTTCGAGTTGTTTTATATTTTCGAAATGTCGTGGCCGTGAATTTTATCTCGCAATGACTTTTAATTTAGTTTTGGTTTCAGCTTTTGAGGGCTATCCTAAAGGTGTGGGTTTTCATGCAACAGCTTGTCTTATCATGCAAGAAAAGTAAAGTGCATTTCGCAATAAAGTAAATTGCAATAATGTAAATTGCGGGAAGGTAAATTGCAATAAAATAAAAGCGTACCCGAGGGTCTTCCCGTCATCCCAAGCTACACTTAAAACACAATTAGAATATTTAAGCAAGTTCCTAGGTAAAGCTAAGGGAAAGGTTATGGTTTTCTACCAAATTCCTAATCCTATAGCTAGTCATCTCCTATGACGTCTAGGTTCTTTGTGTTTTTTTTTTTTGTTTAAGGACGATTTTCTTCATCAAAGAACAATTAAGTCCAATTGTTCTTATGAACATCCTATCATATCGAGGAAGTGCTTAAGAATAATCTTAAACATCTTTTCAATATTGCTAGAATTGTTTTAAGTCCAAATGAATTTAATTATATAAATGAATTAATCGTCCGAGAATTCAAGTTTTGTTAACTTCGTTTCAGCTGAACTAGGACATTCGAATATCCTATGAGTGAAGTAACATTTCATTTAATGTTCTGTTTAGGAGTTATGATGACTAAAGCATTTGAGGGTAAATTGGTGCTCAAATGGTTTGTAATTTAGTTTAATTTCAATTAATGAGTTTAAATTTGGAATAGTGTTCAAGTTATTTTAGATTTATTTTGAATTCTTTATGTCTTAGGTGATGTTATATTTAATTTAATTTAATTTAATTGAGTTTTAATTTAATTTAATTCAATATAGTTCAATTTAATTTGATTTGATGTTTAATTAACTTGATTTGATTTAATTTTAATTTAATTTGATTTAATTTAATTTAATTTAATTTAATTATTTAATTTAATTTAATTTGATTTAATTTAATTTAATTTAATTTAATTTGATTTAATTTGATTTAATTTAATTCAGTTTAATTTAATTTAATTTGATTTAATTTAATTTAATTTAATTTAATTTGTTTAATTTAATTTAATTTGATTTAATTTAATTTAATTTTTTTTAATTTAATTTAATTAGATTTAATTTAATTTTAATTTAATTTTATTTAATTTTAATTGAAATTTTTTTTAAAAGAGTTTAATAATTTAAATTTAGTTTAAAGATTAAGTCTTTTAATATTTTAAATTTGAGTTATCATTTTAATTAAGAATTGAATATTAATGAGATAATTAATTTAGGGATTTTTAAATTAAAGAATAAATCTCTTCCTAATAATATCCCTATTTTAATAATTCCAATTTTATTATTCTTCCAAATTTAATCAATTATTTAATTAAAGTTTAATCATTTTAAAATTGTTTAATGGGTTTCTACCCTTTAATTATTTGAATTTCAATCATCCAAATCAGATTAGGATCAAATATTTTACTTGTTAATTTTTATTAAACCTAAAGTTTTATTTAAGGGTTAAAAAATTTAATTACCACTTTACCCTTTAAGCTTAATAATTTCATAACTCACTAAATTGAACTCAAATGAACTTGAAATTTTTATATGACTTCACTCATATGTCAATAAAGACATGAGAGGAGAAAATGTGATTTTTCTGTATTTAATTTATTTATATAATTATTTTTGTTGAAAAATAAAGATTTCCAAGGAAAATTTAATAACATGACCAAGGGAAAGTTTCTGTCCTTAAGAAAATTAGGGGACATTCCTAATGACTAGAGAACCACTTGGACCAATTTTGGTGATTTTTTGAATTATATTATTTTTATTATAATTATTTTAACTTCTGGGGTATTAATTAATTTAAAAATAAAATAAATGTTGAAAAATGGATTTTATATTTTTCAAAAATCTCTCTGATATCAAGGAAATCAGAGAAGCAAATTTTGCAATTTTCTGATTTTTCTATGATTTATTATAATTATTTTAGTGAAAATGCTAGAAAATACATTTTTTTTAATTTTAAAATTACCTTAAAGCTTTAAAATTTAATATCTCACTAAATAGACCTAAGAAAAATGTGGGATTTGTTCCTAAGTGATTAAAATTCAAAATGTGACATTTTGGTGAATTTTATTATTTTTGTGATTTTTATTATTTTTTAATTATTAAAAATATTAAAATATTATTAAAAATCAACTTTTTTAGAAAATTGAAATTTTAATTTTCTTAGGTTCCCCTGATATCAGAGAGGCCCCAAAAATAATTTAGTGAATTTTTGAAAGGTATTTTAAAAGTTATGAATTTTTAAAGTTTAAAATGGCTAAGTGGCTTAATCAACCCAATTAGTGGGGCTAACCAAGTCCAATTGACCTCAAACTTTTATGGTGGATTCCTCTGATCCTAAAGGTCAGTGGAGAATTGATTTCAAGTCAATTTGATGCATGTTTAACTCTAATTAATTAAAGACTTATTTTGGGTGTTTAAGCCAATTAGGGTTGTTTTAAATGAACTAAGTCAAAACCTATTTTTCTAGGGTTCTCTGGTCATAAGAAACATCACCAAATTTTCCTAGAATTTATTTCACAACATGTTATTTATTGGAATTAAAATACTCAAAACAGCAACATGAATTTGAAAAATCAATAACTTTTTATAGGGATGGCCTCTACTTTGGAAAATTCAGGGAATGTTCCCAAATTCGCAGGCTTCAAAAGCTCTATGGTCTCATGCCATGGTGAATTGTATACATGCATGGAGAATTAAAATAATGCAGAGAGTAAATAAATTATAAAAAATAAAATACTCGATGAAATTAAATGATTTCTTTTCCACATTATTCTCCTCTCGTTCACCGAGCAAGAGGGTATTTTTATTTTATTTTTCTGATTTTTCTACACAGAGATATGAATTTTTGAAGTTTAGGGAATTAAATAAATAGAAAAATACCCTAATTTTCTATTTATCCACGCGGCGCCGCGTCAACCTCGGCAGCTCCGAATGCACACGCGTCGCGCTCCCATTAGACGCCGCCACCTGAGTCAGCAGCTCGGGCCCCGTGGTTCTCGTACCGTCTCCTGGTCCGACGCCATCTGAGTCGTTCGTCCGCGCGTGTATTGAATGGACGGCATCCGTTCATCGTCCCCGAGCATCCTCACCCGAGAGCCGTCCACACTAAATCCCTAAGATCTCACTCGATACTCAATGGATTTTCATGTTCTTATGCTCTATGGATTCGTCTTGAAGAGACGAACACATCTATATGGTTAACATGCATTGAAATTAAGAAATTTGAAATGGAGAATCTCCAGAAGCTCGGGATAAAGAATTAGCTCATACCTTTGCTCAGAGAAGTGTGGCTTCAATCTGAGAGTTGCTGCACCTTCGATTGGATCCCAGCAAGCTCCAGAAGAAGTCTCGTGGTTTGGTGAATTGTCTGGATGTGATTTCGACCAAGCCCAATCACAAAGCTTGGAGGCTGGAGCAACTGGGTGGCCTGGAGAAGGGGCTTTTGCTCGGTGGACACCTTCCTCGGTCCGGTGAAGGTGTAGAACCAATCAATTTGGGAATTGGCTCACCGTGGAGAAGTGTCCTGGTTTTGGGTGGAATTTCGGTTGGGAAATTGGATTTTGTCGAGTAGGGATTAGGGCAGAATTGACACTGGGGATCAACTGCTCTAAGGGTGGAGAAGGGTCTGAAACAATTTTGGCAGAGTTTCGGCAAGGTTTGTGCTCAGCTCTTTTCATGGCCGAGAGTGGTGGAGTTTAAATAGGAGAGGGTGGAGGGCCTCCCAGGGGGAGTTGAGGCATGGGATCAGCTGCTCTGGTGAGGAGAATAACAGCCATGGTGGCCATCGGGCATGGGGCAACACAAGCGGTGAGAATTCCAAGCTTGGGCTCACATGATGCTCTCGGTGTGGTGTTTTCCGGCGATCCGTGCGGCCGGCCGGCGAGCATGGGTCACCATCTCGACCGGGGAGGTCGGGGCTTGGCAATGGTGAAGTCAATTGGGCTTGGACATGTGTAAAGTGTTTCGAATTAAAATGGAATGGGGAGGGGATCATTTTGGCCTTAATTTGGTCAACCCATTGGTTCAGGTTGGGTGCACCTCCCCATGGCCTCGATTTTGGGCCGAGAGGATCGGTTGGGTCGACCAAGGGAGAGTGGTGTGGTCTCCATCCATGATGAGGTGGCTAAGCATGGTTTAGTGTGTGACATGCTTAAGGTAAAAAAGGGGTTAAAGATGATTAGGAAAGGGGCCCCTCCTTTTGCCATTAATGGCTTGATCACATGTCAAGCCTTCCATGGCTTCATGTGGCTTGTCCATGGCTTCGCATGGCTCACCTTTGGCTCGGGAAAAGGCTTTGGTCAATTTCATGAAAATGGGTTTTAAGAATTTTTGGTAATTTGATGGAAATTTGTATGAAACTTGATTTGGAATAATTTGATGGTGAATTTAGGACTTAGGTAATGGATTTAATTAAGTGGATGACAAATGGAGATGTCATGTGGGCTTTAGGGTAGATTTTGGGCCTTTGGATGTGGTGAAGTGGGCTTTTAGGAAAGTTTAAGGGAAATGGGCTTTTGATTTTAGGATGGGCATTTGGATAAAAATTTTGTGAAGAAATTTGTCCAATAAATGTCATAATTGGTTTAGGGATGTTCTATGAAGGGCTTGGAATCAATTTGATGTGATTTGGAGTTGAATTGGTTTGAATTTGGGTTTATTTGGTAAGTGGGCCTATATGGGTCCAAGTGGGCTTAGTTGGGCTAATGTTGGGCTAGGGTTGAAATTGATGTAAAATCAATGTTGAGAAATGTTTATGGGAGTGTTTCAAAGAGGTTTTGGCTTTGGTTGGGCTTTGATTTTGGGGTTTGGGCTCATTCGGGTTAGGTTTGGGTTTAGGTCAAAAATGGGCCTTTTAGCTTTGGGTTGAATTTGAGTGGGGTTTGGGTCTAAATTTTGGGCAAATCATGTTAGTGTTTTGTTTGTGGGAATGTTAAGGAAGATTTAGAAAAGGTTTGGGGTTAATTGGAGTTGAATTGGGTGAGTTTGGGTTAGGTTTGGGTCATGGGTCCAAATTGGGCTTTAAGGCCAAAAGTGAGATTGGATCCAAATATCAATCAAATTGAACTTGGATTTAGTCTAGATTGGTATTGGGGATGTTGAATTGAAGTTTAGAATTGAATTGGACCAAAATTGGGGTCAATTGGGTAGGTTTGGTTTGACATTGGGTGCACTGAGGGTTAAAATGGGTCAAATTGGGGGTTTGACAAAAGTAGGGTAAATTGACAAAATTGGCCCATGGTGTAATTGAACAAAATGAAATTGGGAATATTTGGGATTTTTTGGAATTTTCTGGGAATTTTCTGAATTTTTGGATTTTTAGGCCAAGAGGGGTATTTTGGGTATTTGGAGGGTATTGGGAGGTTTTCTTGGAATTTTTGGTATTTTTGGGTATGGATGATCAATTTAAGTGATGTGGAAATTTTGGGATTGATTTTGGAGAATTTTGGGTAATTTGGAAATTTTTTAGAAATTTGGGTAATTTCGACGGTTTTGGGTAGAGCTAGCAGGTGTAGGGTCCCGGGGTCAAAAATCGAAAATTTGGGAAATTGAAGATCGGGTGAATTTAAGTGGAAAGAAATCATTTTGGTTGAGCCATGAAGCCATATCAAGCCCACATGAGCCATGAAGGGACTCATTTGAGGCATTCACTATGTTGTTCCTAACCCTCTTAGCCCAAGGGCTTAGGGGTTAAGGACCATCCATGTGGATCACTTACATGAGTCGGAGGTCAAGTTAGGTATGGGTGTGGTTTTAGGAGGTATGTGGAAGTGTAGTGTGTAGGTGTAGTGTATAAGTGTAGTGTGTGTAAGTCAGCCCCTTCACTGCACCGAGCCACCTGTAGGCGATCCCTAAGGCCAAAGAGTCCAATAGGAACTCATCCTTTAAACTTCCACATTTGATTTCAACCCTCTAGGTGATTAGGGGTCTACGATCAAGTTTGTGGAGTTTGCAGGGAGTTAAGAAGTGGTTTGAATTTCTAAAAGGTGGGTCCCAATTCTAGTCCTCTAAGATAGTCAAAGGAAAAGCCTAAGGCTAGATCCTAAGTACTAAAGAGAAGAAGAGAAGACCTCATCAAAAATGAGGTCAACAGTGATTAGTAACTTGACTTATCTCTAGAGATTGTTGATTCTGTTTTTAGTGTATTTTCTTGTTTCTTGTGCAGTTTAGTGTGATGTTATTTGATAGTGTTTATGAGAATTTTTTATGTTAAAACTATTTTTTAGATTATATGATATGTGTTTAAGACTGAAATGTGAATGAATTTCTGTAAAAGTTTATTTCTGTTACAGCCTACTGTTTAGTGTTCATGAATAGTTAGTAAATTTTCATGTTCAATATATATATATATATATATATATATATATTAACCAAAAATATTTTTTAAGAAACTGTCTTACATCTAACATGTGGGATTGCAATTAAATCCCCATGTAAAAGAGAACTAAATAAAGGAAAGGAAGAGTAATTGGCACTATAAATAACATCATGAGAAGAAGAAGCCTTGGTTGCTAGCCAATTAGCGAGGTTGATTTCCCTCCCTATAAGTATGGCTCCATAGAATTGTGATAGATGAAGAGAGAAGGTTAATTTTGTTCAGCCAAATCTGAAGAAACCAAGGCACATCAACTTGAGACAATATGATTTGCAATAAATACAGAGAATCCATTTCCAAGTGAACAAAATGATGGTGTTGCATAATAGCAATTTTTAAACCCCAAAAGGCAGCAATTGCTTCAGCTTCCAAAGCATTAAATGCAATAATAGGTGCTGAGAAAAACCATATACAATGTCCTTTCTAATTTCTGCATAGACCTTCAATACCAGCTGAAGAAGATCTGAAGCTCCCATCAATATTAATTTTAAGCCAGGGATTCTTAGGTGGTCTCCATATAACAAGCATAACTTTGTTTTTGATGCCTTGAGTTGAAGAAAGAATAGAATTCTGAATCTTACTAAGAAAAGTAATACAATTTATGATGACAAGATTAAAAGAGAACATCTTATTATTGAAAATTAAATCATTCCTGGCTAGCCATAAAAACCAAAAAATCACAAAAGGGATGAAATAATAAGTAGAAGTTTTCCAATTTGCCCAGCAAGCCTTAATAGAACTCCAAGGAGATAACTGAGTTTGCAATCCCATAACAGACTAACACACCTTTCCATACCTCTTGTGCCCAGCTTGCAATGTAAAAAGATATGCCCAATGGTCTCTTCATCACAATGACACAAATGACACCTGGATGGACCTCTAAGTCCTTTAAGTTTAAGAATATCATCTGTTGGCAGCATCTCTTTAAACAATTTCCAACAAAAAAAGGACATAGAAGGTGTGATGTATTTATTCTAAATTTTAGCACCCCAGTCGTTTTTTTGCCAATTAAAACAGGTTTGATAAATGAATTTAGATAAACTATAATTATGAGGCTTTTTGACATTCAGTCTATCTTTTTTTCCAATATGAAAAGGAGTATTTAAGATCATATTATGAAAATCTGCAGGGACATATTCTTGAAATTTATGCAAATTCCAAATACCATCACTCTAACAGTCAGCAATGTGTCGAATAGGAAAATTTGGATTAAAATGTGCTTAAAAGGACTCATTAAACAGCCAATTATCAAACCAGAAGCTAATTTGACCATTACCTATTTCCCATATGAACATCTTTTCAACATGGAATCTAACTTTAAGTAGCTCCTTCCAATTTTTAGAATCTCCAGGTTTAAGGCTGACTTGAGAAGGATGATTGTTAAGACAATATTTAGCATTTATAAATCTTGCCCACAATGACTTTTGTGCTCTGAAGTTAATCCATTGCTTGCAGTAGAATGTAAAGCTGAGATGCTGAAAGCTTTTAAAACCTAAGCCACCACAATCAAGAGGCTTACATAACTTCTCCCAATTGGTCCAATGCATTTGCTTATGTTGTCCTTCCCAAAAAAATTTATTAAACATAATAGAAAGCATTTTCTGTGTACTCTTCTTCATTTTTATCATTTGCATTATATAAAGAGGAAATGCAGTTAACACACTCCTTAAAAGTGTTAATCTTCCACCATTGGATAGAAAAGAGTTGGACCAACAATTAAGTTGAGAAGATATTTTAGCAATGATATCATCATAGTGAGAAAGTTTCCTTCTTCCTTTGATTAGAGGGAAACCCAAATACTTTAGAGGATATTGAGTTTCTCTATAGTTAGTTAAATCTGAAATCCAATTTTTCATTTGGGCAGTAATTCTAGAACTTGTAAGAAATTGGCATTTATCTTTGTTAAAAACCATTCCAGAAATTTCTTCAAAATCAGACAAAACATTCATGAGACATTTAATAGATTGTTTACTTCCATTAGAGAAAACTATTACATCATCAGCATAGGCTAAATGGCTGACTAAATGAGTAGATCTATGTTTATATTGAGTGTACTGATGAGTAAACTGCATATGATTCAGCATTCATGAAAGATAATCAAAAACAAGGATGAAAATATAAGGTGACAGTGGATCTCCCTGTCTAATGCCCCTTCCAGATTTAAAGAATCCATGGCTAAAACCATTTATAAGCACACTGTAATAATTATTGTTTAACCATCTATAAGTGAGATTACTGAAGTTAGAGCTGAATCCTCTATCTGCAAGAACATTAAGAATAAAAGTCCAACTGATGGAATCAAAAGCCTTGGCAATATCCAATTTAAAAACAATATTTGATCCTCTGCAGCATTTATCAATATCAGTTAACAGTTCTTATGCTAAAAGAACATTGTCACATATGTATCTTCCCTTTATAAAAGCACCTTGATTTTCAGAAATGAGATTCTCCAATAAAGGCTGTAACCGTGCAACTAAGACTTTACTTATGATTTTGGAGAAGGTGGAAGATAGGCTAATGGGTCTGAAATCCTGCCAGTTGGACTTTCTTTTATTATTAGGGATTAAAACAATAGTATTGGAAGCAAAATACTTAGGGAGATCATTTCCCAGAAAATAACTTTGTATTGCCAAGACCACATCAGATTTGATAATCAACCTTTTTTTTTATAAAAGTCAGCTGTAAATACATCCGCCCGATATGCCTTACCTCCATCAATTGTTTTAAGAGCCTCAAAAACTTCATTAGCATCGGGAGGTTGAACCAAATAATCCATATTAATATTACCGAAATCGGATCTTATAAGATTAGGAGAATAAGCGAAGCAGAGTTCACCTGGTCGATAAGAGAATAGTTTGGAAAAATAAGCAATAGCATCATTAGCAATATCCATAGAGTTGAATAACCATGTATTATCAGCAGATTTGATCTTCAATATCACATTAACAGATCTTTTAAACTTAATGGCAGCATGAAAAAATTTTGAGTTTCTGTCTCCATGCTTAAACCAATTGACAGCTGCTTTTTGTCGAAGGAAGAGTTCTTCATTCATAATAGCTGAGTTTAATCTACTATATGCTTCATTTAGATTATAATCGAATCTAAACCATCCTCAACCAGCTTTTCTAAATCGGTTACCATAGCTTCGACTTCGGTAACTTTCGATGCACATTTCCAAAAATAGCTCTATTCCAATGTTTCAAGCTTACTAGCAATCCTTTTGTGTAATTGCCAAAGCTTAGAAAGAGGATCAGAATAAAATATTTGCAAAGGAGCTTTCCAATTATCGAGCAATTAATTGATTATAATCGGGATGAGAAGACCATACATTAAGGTATCTAAAAACTAAATTCTTAACAAGTTGGAGAAAGAGCACATGTAATCAGTAAAGGAGAGTGATCAGAGTTTAGCCTTGCAAGGTGCTTAACTTTAGTAATAGGGAACATGTTCAACCAAAGTTGATTAACCAGAATTCTATCAATTCTTTCATAAATATTACCTCTCCTCCATGTAAAAGGAGATCCTTCAAATCCAATATCAAAAAGATTAGCTGAAGTAATATTATTAGTGAAGTTCAGCATTGCATTTAAATTAGGATTTCTCCCACCCTTTTTCTCACTAGGGTGTGCAATGGAATTGAAATCCCCACCAACAATCCAACCATCAGTCATTGAACTACTAATATGATGTAAAATATTCCATAAATCAATCCCGTCGACATTCGTAGTAACGAGCATATATAAAAGAAGCAAAGCCATTGAACCGATCCAATTCAAAGTGAAAATGCAACAACCGAGAGTGATTAAACAAGATATTAATTTTCGGTTCTTTTCTATAGAGTAACCAAATTTTATTGGAACAATTAGCTAGAAAAGTATAACCAGGAAATTTTTTAGTGAATCTATCAAAGTTAGATTTCACCAAAGGCTCTAGAATGACAATAATCCAAAAATGATGAATCCTGTTTAAATTTAGGAGTCTATTAAGGGAGCCAGGATCAGCCACCCCCCTAATATTCCAGCATAAGAATTTAATCATTAATAATATTTTTTCCTCCTCTAATCATCCTAGAAGAAGAATTTCTGTCACTGCAGGATTATGAATAATGTTGCTTTCGGAGAGATTCTTTAACTCCAGTGATTTCTTCTTTCTTGCTTTTTGAATCATCCAATCATTACTAATTTCATTACTAATGGTCGTCATACTCGCTGATATTTCGAGTAACCATCCGAGTTGGTTGTTGAAATACGAGATAATTAGTAGGCTTAGGATGAACCTCAATTGATTGATAATGAGTAAGAGGTTCTTCTTGCGGAGATTCATGAGTAATTGGAGCTTCGTAACTCGTGAGACCATGATCGACGAAGAAATAGATGATTTGACAAGATGTCCAATAATTTCTCCAATCACATTAACGTATTAATAATTCCGTAAATCTGAACAGAGTTCAAAGAACAATAAAGCTCATCAACAGGTTCAATAATAAACTCAGTAGCAGAATTGATTGTTTGATCAATAATAGGCTCATCAACAAATTCAACAGTAGATTCCTTAGCAATAATAGAAATTGGATCAACAGGTTCAGCATCAGAAGCAATAATAACAGGCTCAACAACAGAATTAATTATTTGAACATCAGGCTCCTTAGTAGTTAATTGTAACTCTTCTCCAGGAGAAACAGTGATAGTAGATTTAACAGAATTAATAGCAGTTTGCAATTCCTTCTCAGCCACAATAATGACCGATTTGATAATTTAGGATCTTTAATCCTATTTGTCTTCAAGTGAGGATGAAGCCTAAAACAATTACCATTGGAATGTCCAAACATTTTACAATGGTGACGAGTAATATGGCTTATTCTCCATTATGACATTTTGCTAATATCCATTATGAGGTGTACCAATCCAAATTTCTTCAACATCGAGCAAGAGATACATCTCTTTCTAAAAGAATCTTTGCCACGTAAGGCCTAGTGAGTTGAAAGGTAGGCATATCCAGCCTTCAATGGTCTTCCTAAGGCAGTTCAATAAGCATATAAAATTTGATTATTAATAGATGAAGTTTCGTATTAGGTAATTTATACCAAATAGGAATGACAGGTGGTTCTTGATGGGGATCAAAAGAAGGAGACTATTTTAGAAGTTTCATAGGAATTCCATCAATCAAAATGAATTTTTTGGAGAATAAGTTAGCATAATCCACTTCTTTAGAAAGTTGGATCATAATATGCCTTCCATCAAAGAGTCCAACCTTCCAAGAACCCAATAATCTAAAATTCTCAAAGCACTTTCGTATGACTTCCATTTTAGGATGACCAAGTTGAAATTTACCAATTAAAGTAAATTTATGAACATCCACAAGTGAAGAGATTTCATGGTCTGAAAGAATTAAGGCAGGCTTACCTCCCTTCTTCTCAATTTTCTTAATAAATTGGCAATCACCCTTACGATTAGCAACATCATGATAAAACTGTGGAAAAACAAGTTTATCAGAGGAAGTCGAAGAATCAAGACCAGTCACTTCAGCAAAAGTCTTTGCCGGGGAATGAATTTGATCAGCCATAAAAATCCAGATTAAATCAAGAAGCCTCAGAAATGAAAAATTCAAAAAAGAACAAAACCGGGAAAGCAGAAAATGGATGAATCAATAGAAAATGCAATGACAGAATGAAAACTAATAGAAATAGTCTTCAATTTATCAAAACATCAAGGAAACAAATGAGAACCGAGAAGGAAATCAAGAATCGCACCAAGAATGCTCCATAAAATCCGGCTCCATCCTTCCATATATCGTATTATAAAATATTAAAAAAAGATTTATATTTAAAAATTAGATACTGCTCTGCAAAACTTTTCTATATATGCTTAATCATTTGATTATTCATGTTGAAGCATGTGTAGAAGTAGAAGTTAGTTTTTCCTTACTACATCATTATTGTACTTAGATTAATTCCTCTTTATTTCTTTCTCTCATGCTTTAGAAAATTTCATGATTCATATTTATACTAAAGCTGAAGTTTGGGGGAAGGGAAAACATTTATCAAATTTAAATATTATTTGTCCTTAAAGAACTAATATTTTCTTTAAAAATATATTAACCTAACATAAGGAATGAAAAATCTGTTTAAGATTACCTAAAGTTTTGAATTTATAAATAATTTAGTAAACTTAACTAAAACTTCAAAAATTTTGATTGATTTTAAGAATAGAATTATTTAGCTTAAAGAATAATAAGATCAAATTTTTTCTATTTATAGTAGAGAGAATTGTATTTTTGAAATACTAAGGAATCAAGATTATTGCTTGAAAAAGAAAAGATTGAAATAAGATTTTAAAATAATAAATTATTAATGTCATATTCATTGAGTAAAAATGTATAAGTTTTTGAAAATAAGTTAAGGATAGTGAAGTTCAAAATCATTAACAAGCTATACAAAAATAGTAATCCTCATTTAAAAAAAAGAAGAAGAAAAGAAAAGAAAGTGAGGAGAAGCTTGAGGAAGTGCCTAATCAAAAATTAGCTTCACTTGAATTATCTTATAAGAAGAAGATTGATTACATTTTTAACTTAATTTCTATGTACATATATTTTTACTAGAAAAATATTTCATGAAAATCTTTTTCTTGTAAATATTCTATGTGACCTTAATATGATGAACTAAAATTATTCTTGAAATAAATGAAAAATTGGAAGTCTTATGATTTGGTAGTTAAAAGTTCTTTAATTCTTAAAATTAAACTTAATTAGTGAAATTTGGTTAATGATTTGCTAAAGGATTTAAAACCAAAAATTGCAAGGAATCTTAAATATATTTACTTCATTCCAAATGTTATCTATTTTATGTAATTAAAAGGGTTAATTGAGGACATGTAACGTTTAATTTTGGGGGAATTTGATCAACCTAAAAAATACACATTTTTATGCCTTATTTATGAATAAATTCTTAAGGATATTATGCTTTAATGAAAGGTATTTTTATGTTTTTGGATATAGATGATTTAAAAAGAGTCCAAGAAAGAAAAAGAAGGAAAAAGGAGAAAAATGGAGCAAAAAAGGAGCTTATGGAGAAAAATTTTGGAATTATTGGCCTGGCGCCTATGCGCCAGAATCCGACACCTAAGCACCAGCTTGATACAGAAGTTGTCAAGTTTTTTTTCGTGACTTTGGGCAGTTATTTTGATGGTGTTAAGTGGTTATTTGAGCTTCTAGAAGACTGGAAGTTACTCCTAATATATAGGACATGTGATACAATGTATTTGGACACAAGGAAACGGTCTGGATCGCGAAGAGGTGAGACCCAATGTGAAGAGGTGCGAAAGACCTGGTCACGGAGTCCGGCGCCTAGGCGCCGGATCCCGGCACCTAGGCGCGACAGTTGGTTTCTAGA
Organism: Papilionanthe hookeriana x Papilionanthe teres; assembly: GCA_022702705.1. NCBI lineage: Eukaryota > Viridiplantae > Streptophyta > Magnoliopsida > Asparagales > Orchidaceae > Papilionanthe > Papilionanthe hookeriana x Papilionanthe teres. The sequence goes on from JAKZJZ010000021.1 coordinate 941,166, forward strand.
AGATACATTGAATTTGGATGAATTTGGAAGAGGTACCTTAAGCAACCCCTGGTCAAATTCAGAGCTCTATAAATAGGAACCCATTCTACAGAGAAAATGGCACCAAAACCCCCCTCTTAGTACACATACCCATTTTAGCATCTTTTCTCTCCTCTCTAGTTTTATTTAGTCTCTTCCATACTTAGGGTGCCACTTTATTTGGTATCTAGTGAGTTTATTTTGAGTGTTTATTGTGTGTTATTACTGTTGGAGTCTTTCATCATTGCTTTGGAGTTAGAAGAAATCAGAGGATCACTTGAAGGAACACTTCAGATAAGTATTTGTACTTTGGTTCAAAGTTTTATAAATAAGTTTTTTTATGTTATTTCAATGAGTTCTGAGTAATTAGTTATCTTTCTCCTTTCAACTATGAAAAGATTATAAATTAATTAAATTTTGTAGGATAATTAAATATAAAATATTTTAAAACATTGTGATGATATTAATACCTGATCTTAGTTTACTTTTTAAATTGTTATTTTGTTTGTTAAAACCTGTTGAAGAATTTTGAGACCTATCCGGAGATAAATTCTTAACTAGTAGATATCACATGAGTCATTAGGTAATCGCAGGCTATACGCGGATTGTTTAAGGTGAAGTGCAAATAAATAGGAAGATAATATTTATTGGGAGTAAAATTAATTAGTATTTCGAGTGACAGACTAAATTCTAATAATTTGGTTTATAAAAAGGTAATGGATCACTGGTAGGGCCTGCCATAGCCACCCTTGGACATCTAGTAGCGTGAGCCTAGATTAACCCATTATACTAATAAAGCATCCTGAGCCTATGTATAGATTATTCAATGTTCTTTGCACCTGGACCAAAGGGTGAAGAATAGGAATGCTTCTATTTGGCAAAATACCGTAATCATAATTCCCTACAAAAGATAATTACTCTATAATTCTTGGATTAGTTGAAAAAGGAGAAAGTCGTTTTAATACTTGCATTGAATTTTACTGCTTACTTTATTTTACTGCTTACTGCTTACTTGCTTTTAGTAAAAATTATTAGTAAATTAAATTTGAATATACATATATAAAAAAAAGAGAGTATATATAAATTGCATTTAAAAATTTTAAAAATATTAGTAATATTTCTTACATTTTATAAATTCACTATACCTGTGCGATCGGTAACCAGGACTCCACTAGAGCCCTGTATTACTTGAACAATACATATACTTGCGTTTAAAATTGTGTCTTTTACAATAATTATTATAAAATCTAAATATAAATTAATAAAAGTAAACCTCGCACATCAAGTTTTTGAAGCCATTTGCCTGAAATTAAATATTTTAAAAAGTGGTATCAAATTCTTATATTTTAAAGCATATATAATGTCACATCGCATCACTATACAACACAAGATGAAGTTATTTCCTAGAAAGCTCAAGTTTAGATGGTTGGGACCTTTTATAGTTGTAAAAGTTCATTCTTTTGGAGCTGTTGATATTAAAGATCCTGATACTGGAAATGTTTTCAAGGTTAATGAGCATCGATTAAAGCCTTACTTTGACAGGTTTCAACCTGATTTCAAAGAGGTTTTAATACTGAGTCATCTCAATTAAATAAATGGTTTGTTGGGCTGACGACGTTAAACCAAGCACTTTATGGGAGGCAACCCATATGTATCTTTGTGGAGTGTTTGCTTGTTTGTTGTAGTTGTGCTTTTTTGGATAGTTATTTGTGAATCCTAATCACTCCTAAATAAATTCAAAATGGATAAATGATGGATTGAATTGACATATTAGAATATTTTGGGCCAAACGAAGTTCGGTGAAGTTTTTGACCACTGGTACCACCGGCGCCAGAATAGACGCTTCCGCCGCCCAATTACAGAGATGATTTGCTGAATATCGATTTTGAGCGCCGCTGGCGCCTTATCAAGCGTCGTCGGCGCCCAAAACCTGTTGACGGTTTTTTAGTTTCAAAATGCGAGTTTTGGAAATTTTTTGCGGGATCTTCGTCCTTATAACTCCCTAAACTCCATTTTAGACTTCTAAACTCCAAAGAAACAAAAACTACCATTCCCAATTCATATCCCATGGATTCATACTCTATAGAAACTCTTGATCTCGCATTTTGAACTGAAGTAAGTTTATAAGTTTCGAGGCGCAGCAATTGTTCAACAAAGTGATGATGACGAGGAGGATTATCAAGGAGAGAGGCTTTATAAATCGAGGTATGGATAATCCTACTAAAAGAATTGAAGTGATAATTAAGGAAAGAAGTTAGGAAGAGTTGTGTTACACTGCCGCTATCGTTGTCATTCCGTTTGTGAAGGAATTCTATGCAAATCTGCACGGGATCAACCAAGGATTCATCTTTGTACGAGGTAGGTTTGTACAATTCACTCCTGCGAGAATTAATGATCTTTTCATGATTGAGAATGTACCTATTTGCCACTATGCTAATTTCAATGCCATAAGGGATAATATGAATGATGTGTATAGTTATTTGTCGGATGAGAATGAAGAATGGGAAGTTAGAGAAAATGGATATGTTAGTTTCTCTTCTGCATCTTTAAATCCGGTGTCAAAGCAGTGACATTACTTTATTTCGGTAAAGTTATTTCCAACTTTGAAGATTAGCAAGGTAATAAAGGAAAGTGCAATTTTGAATTTTTGTTTTCAAACTGGGAGGCTGATTGATATTGGTAATATAAGTGTGAAGTCAGTTTTGGGATTAATTGTTCATGGATCTAAATATAGGCTTGGACACCCGTCCACCATATGTCGGTTATGTAGTCAATCATAAGTTTCATATAAGAGTTGGGAAAAGGTTCTTCTTCCCTGGAGGCCTATCGATCCAACTAATCTTTATGACTACCAAACAGTAAGAGATGAAGATAATATGAATCTGTTTGCTGATCAACCAACTCAAACTTCACAACTGAATCAGTCCTATATTCCTGAAAGTTCCAGAATGATACTGAAGAAGATCAAAAAGTTGGAAAAGGAGGTACAGAATGTTATGAATGCAATCAATAATATTTCTGATTTCTTTGACCATATAGATTATAGGATGAAGGAACAATTTGATCATACTGGTCAAATTGAGATGCATTTGGTTAATCTGATGAAGAAGAACGCGGTGATTGCTGATGATTCATCTGATGAATTCCCATTCCATCCCATCTACAATTTGTTCATGCATCAACAATCTATTGGTGATATTAGAGAGGAAGAATGTTCTGAGACCGATGTGGAGTGATTATTGGATTGTGCTTATGTTTGATGTGTGTGTAGTTTACTTTGCTTAATTCTATTTGGTGTGTTTAGTACTTTGCTTTGCTTTGATTTAAATTTGGATTTGCTACGCTTAATTTCATGGTGTGTGCTTAGATTTTAGTGTTGCCTATCATAGCATATTAGCAACACTAAAAATCTAAAGAGTTGTTGGTTTAATTTGATGAACATATTTAGTGTTTATAATGTAACGTGGATTTTATATATGGAAGTATGTTTTGTATTGTTTGTTTAAGAATTGTGTTGGTTATTGCTTGTGTGATGAAATAGATTTTTAATGAAGTATTCAAGTTCATTGTGGAGGTCAAACGATCGAAGTTAAGAAAAAATTTTCGGACCCAGAAAAATTTTTGGACTGGCGCCGCTGGCACCCAAATCCAAAGAGTTTTGGCATTTTAAATAAATAGAGCGCCGCCAACGCCCTATTGAGCACCGTTAGTGCCCAAATACAGTAAAAGGCCGAAAACCCTTTATTTCGTGATTTTTACCCTGGAACCCGCAGTTTTGTCCATTGCTTTCATCTTCCTCCTCCATTTTCGTGATTTTGAAGACCAAGGGCTTGCTAGATTTTGAATTTGAGGTGATTTCAAAGCATTTTGAGACCAGATCTACACTTCTCTTGGTAAGAACTTCACTTTAAGTTAAAAATTTTTTATTTTTACCATGGAAATCTCTCACATTACTTAGATTAGAATTTTGGGATTTTTAAAAAATTTTGAGATTTTCTATGTTGAAATTTTCTCTTACTTGTTTAGAATAGTATTTGGAGTTGGATACATTGTGGATTTTGGATTTATTGCAATTTTATTGCAATTTTTAGAAATTTACATGGCTCCAAGGATGAGTAATGGGAAGAGGAAATTGAATTTTGATGAAGAAAAGTTTGTTAATGTTAAAGCACAATGCCACTTTAACTCTTAACTTTACAATAAGAAGTGTATTCAGGATCGGGCTTTTGATAATCCTGGAGGATCTGTAGAACAGTTAATTGCCAAATGGAATTGGGAACAATTTTGTTATTTTACTGTAAATGTTGTTATGGGAGTTGTTAGAGAGTTCTATTCAAATGTGCCCTCGACTAAAACTGAGTATGTGTTAGTTAGGGGAAAAATGGTTGAATTTACTCCTCAAAGAATCAATGTTTTTTACAGACTCGGGAACCATTTGTTTGTGAATATGAAAACTTTGATACCCGCGAGGCAAATATGAGGGAAGTGATTGCTTTTCTGACGGATTGAAGAGAGGGATGGAAAATAATTAAAAAACAGTTGATTTATTTCCCTGCTTCCAAGTTAAATGTTGCATCAAAGCTTGGCACTATTTCATCTCTGCAAGACTGTTACATCCTTATCACCACAGTGAAGTTACAAGGGATAGAGCAATTCTGAACTATTGTATTCAAAGGATGAAAAAGATTGATATTAGAACTATTATCTTTAAGAACATTCAGACTACTGCTAAAGACGAGACCACTAAAGGATTAAGACATCTTGCCCTAGCTCATGACTTGTGTGTTCAGTCTGGAGTAGAGTTCAGCAGTTCTGAAGAGATAACTATTTCGCTGAGACCAATTACAAAGACTATTATTCATACTTATGAGTCTCATGTAGGAGCCCGAGTTAAGAGTAGGAGTACTGATATTCCTACTACGAGTTATGACGTTCCATCCACATTTTAGCCACCAACATTATATGATATTATGGAGCAGCTGAGATTACAGAGTGCTAGTTTGGATAGACTCCATGGTAGGATGGATGTGTATGAGGCCAGAAGTGATGTGAATGAAGATTATATGAGAAGACGAGTTGAGTTCGATATAGCCTATTATGATGCACAGGTTAGATTCATGAGGGGGGAGACTGATGTGATAGTTCCTACCTGCCCCAGCTATACACCGAATAGGCTTGATCATGCTGACCCTGCTGATGAACCTAGTGATGAAGATTGGTAGTTTGTTTGTTTTTGTTTTTGTTTTTCTTATTGTATGGTGTGTTGTATTTTTGTGATGTAGTAGTTATTTGCTTTCATGTGATGTGTAAACCTGTTGATGTACAGTTATGTTGAAATTGTTGAATGAACTGAGTAGTGATGTGATATTTGTTTAATATTGTGGTGTTTTGTTATATATTTAGATGTTTAAAGTTAATTTCTCTTTACCCATGCAAATGTTTAAAATATTTATATATCACTGTTACTAACTGTTTCATGTCTGCTTGTTGTAAATTTTGACTAATACTAGATAGCTGATTAAGATTTCAAAATCCCAGCACGGAAAGGTTAGTTTCTTTTACTCTCTACTGTTTCAAATTTAATGAAAATTTTAAGTTTGGGGGAGGGTAGAAAAATATTAACTCTTATTTGTTCTCAATTATTATATTTTCGAAAGTTATTAGTATAACTTCTGGCAGTTGAATCTCACTGTAAGTAACTAAAACTTTTTATTTTAATTGAATATTATGGAAGAATTGGATGAACGTTTTTTAGTAATAAAGGTTAATTTTATAGAGGTATGATATTTGGTAAGAAAGGATTTGATTATAGTTAACTATTTAAAGTAAAGAAAACTGTATTTTTGAAATGTTAAAAGACTTAAAGTATTGTGTGTTAGGAAGAGATTTTGACTTTATGATGAATAATAAAGCTTATACCTAATTATAAAGTAAGGAGGTAATTCATGTTTTGAACTTTAGAAAGAGGAGAGTGAAGTTCAAAATCATTACAGGCTATCCAAATATAGTAATCCTCATTAAAAATAAGAGAAAAGAAAGAAAAGAAAAGGAGGATAGAAAAATAATCCCAAAAGAAAAGGAAAAGCAAAAAGAAAGGAATATATTTATGAGGAGAAGCTTGAGGAGATGCCTAATCAAAAATTGGCTTCACTTTAGTCAGCCTGAAGGGAGAACTTGATTCCATTTCTGAATTTATATTTTAAATATTGGCCAACATTCTGATGAAGTTTGCATGAACTCCTTCTTCACATAAACTTTCAAGGCACTTTTAATGTGTCAAATTATAGTTTATCTTGAAATAAATAGAAGACTGGAACCCTTAGACTTGATTACTGAATACTCTTATACCTGTAGTATTGATCTAAGTTACTAAATTTCTTAATAAAAGTGTAACCAATATATTCCTTTGACTGAAAAATTTTAGTATCGTACAGATGAATAGTGCATTGCCTAGAGTTATATTTTTATCTAGTAAAAGGATTACTTAAGGACAAGTAATAGTTAAGTTTGGGGGATTTTGATGCAACAAAAATATAGGTTGTTTTTGCTAAATAATTTTTCTCATTTTTAGTGATATTGCACTTTAAAGAAAGGTATTTTTCATGATTTGTTGCAGGTATGATGATTATAGGTTATTAGAGTGAAAAGAAGCAAAAAGGAATGAATTCGGAGCAAAAACGAGCAAAAAGGAGGAAAACATATTCTAGGCGATGCCAGAATGGCCACACCGGCGCCAATTTCTAGAGACTTCAACAATTAATTTGATGATAGAGCGCTGCGGGCGCCGTCGGCGCCCGATGTCAGTGGACTTCAAATTTGAAGAGTTTTGATTACTTTTTAAAGGGATGCCTATGGAAACTCTTGGGATTTCATTCCTAACTTATAAGTAACTATTTTTGGATGAAAATTAGTGTGTGTCCTGTATATTCTAGAGAGTCTCATGTGTTTTGAGTGTTAGGGCTTAAGAGAGAAGAGTGTAGAAGTGACAATTTGAGAGGGATTCTTCTCTAAGGAGTGAAGGAGAAGGAGTAAAGTGAGAGATTGCTTCTTCCTTTCCATTCTAAAGAGGGAATTTAGTATTGCAAAGAAGATAGAAAAGATTCAAAGGAACTTCAAGGGAATTGCATTAGGGAGGAGAAAGAGATAAGTTGTATTTTCTTTTGTGCCTTGTGTGACTTTTCTTTTATATATAAATTCCATGTTTTATTGTGTATTCTCTATGAATTATGAGTAGTCTCCTTTGTCTTTCTTCTTGTATAGAGATGTGATGATGTGTTGATGTGGATTTAAAGTGTTTTTAAAGTATTAAAGAAATTGTGATGGTTTTTCATTTCGAACTTAATTTACTTTTTGATCTGGCCAATTGGATTGTTAAAATATATTGTGGGACATTAACTCTGAAAGGATTTAATGTCTTACAACAACAATGAAGAACCCATTCAATTTCCAAGGATGAATTGCGTAGTTCATGGGAATTGAGTGCAAATAAATAGGGAAATGTGTTTTGATGGACGTCACATTGGAGGTTTCAGGGTGACAGGCTGAGATCCCCAAATTTGGTCCTAAGATTAGTAACTAAAATCGAAGGTTAGCCTTTAGGTAAAGAGTGAGTGGGAGCTCCGTAGTGGCAGCTGGTATCCTCCTAGCCTACCTTAGATTTAGTAACTAAACTTAGGATATGTTAATGTTCTTTTCTTTCTTAGAAGAGGGGGTACTATTTTAAGGGTAAAGAATCAATTATGCTCCTATTTGGCACAATACCATTAGATAGTCATTCCATATCATCCACACATCATATTCTCATTGCAAGAGGAAAGATACTTTTCTTATATATCAAAACCTTTCAAATAAATAGCTTAGTGTGTGTCTGATAATTAATTTTGTTTTAAAGATATATAAGTAATTATAGTTTGCTTAATTATTATTGTTTTCTGCATCTTGTTAGTTGAAGTAAACATTAAACTTTAATTTCAATTTAAGTATTGGAATTCAGTAATACATTATCAATAATGAGATTCACCCTTCCCTGTGGGATCGATAAACGAGACTCCATTAGAGCCCTGTATTACTTGATACGATACGTATACTTGCGTTGAATGTTTGGACTTTACAGAATCATTATAAATATATAAAAATTCGACTTCATAAGTTCTTGCAATATATAAAGTATGCAGGTCAAGTTTTTGGCACCATTGTCGGGGAAGGAAGGAAGTATAAACATTATCTATTGATAATATAGTAACTGAAAACCTTTACTTTGTAGTATGTAATTGTGTGTTTGTTTACTTGTTAAAGTATTTATGCGATTTTATATGTGTCGTAGTGGATCTATAGGTTTAGTACCTTAAGATTCGGAGTTCGAGTGTACTAGAAATCATTGCGAAATGGTGAATAATCAAGATAATCAGAGAAATGATATTAGAAATTTTTCAAGACCTTTAAGAGATTATGCTAACCCAACAGCAGATGAAATTCATATAACTACTCAAAATACTGATGTTTCTTCTAATTCATTTGAACTTAAACCTGCTATTATCGAAATGGTACAAAACAATCAATTTGGAGGAACACTTAATGAGGATCCACATTTACAACTCGCTAGTTTTCTAGAACTTTGTGCTACTTTTAAATATGACGGAGTGTCGAGTGATGCTGTCAGACTTAGACTTTTTCCTTTTTTATTAAGAGATAAAGCTAAGGTGTGGTGAAATTCATTAGCACTTGGATCTATTAGAACCTGGGGAGAATTGTCTCAAAAGTTTCTATCAAAATATTTTCCTCCATCAAAGACTACTAAGCTAAGAAATTATATCACATCTTTTGGTCAGTTTGAAGGGGAATCAACATATGAAGCTTGGGAGAGATTTAAAGATCTTCTTAGGAAGTGCCCAAATCATGATTTACTAGATTGGTTAATAATTCAAACATTTTATAATGGATTAGCGGGATCATTGAGATTAATTATAGATGATGTTGCTGGTGGATCGTTAATGTCAAAACCTTTTGATGAAGCATATGCATTAATTGAAGAAATGGCTACTAATATTTTTTAATGGCCCTCTGACCGGGTAAATCCTAAAAAAGTAGCTAGTGTTCATGATTCAGATATGATCACTATGTTAGTTTCTCAAGTTGCGGCCCTTTCCAAGAAAATAGATCAATATGGAATAAATTATTCTCAACCACCCCAAGTTTTAGAGGAAAATTCATTTGGACAGATAACAGAATCTCAAACACCTTATGAAACTTTGAATGCTATTAATAGATCTAACAATTCTTATTAGAATTATTATAATCCTGGTTGGAAAAATCATCAAAACTTCAATTGGAACAATAGCAATACCAATGTTAACCCACATTGGGGGAATAATTCTATACATCTAGTAGGAAATTTGAACAATCAAGGAAATACTAATTTTAGACTGTCTTAGCCTCCTGGATTTAATAGTAACCCGAAATTCAAGGATAAGAAGTTGTCTACTGAAGAAATGATTCTGAATATGGGAAATCAATTACAAGCTCAAGGTATTGTGATGAAAAATATTGAAAATCAGTTAGGGCATATTTTCACTGCACTTAATAATAGACCTTCTGGAACGCTTCCAAGTAATGTTGAGATCAATCCAAAAGATCAAAACAAGGAACAACTTAAGGCTATTCAATTAAGGAGTGGAAAAGGATTGAAAACAAGAGTACAAAAAGAAGTTGAAATATAAAAGGAGAAGGTGAACATTGAAGAAGGTTCAAACAAGATTTATCCAGACTTAGATTATCCTCTTGAACCAATGAAGATTATTGTTAAAAAACCAACGCCTCCATTTCCTCAAAGATTGAAGCAATAAAATAAGGATAACAGCTTTGGAACATTTTTGGAAGCATTAGAACAGATAAATATTCCTTCTGTTGAAACATTAGAACAGATGCCTGATTATGCTAAGTTTATGAAGGATATTCTTAAAAAGAAAAGAAAGTTTACAGATCATGAAACTGTTGCACTCAGCGGAGAGTGTAGTGCAGTTATTTAGAAGAAGCTTCCAGAAAAATTTAAAGGAGAAAAATTTTTCGGAAGAGCCTTATGTGATCTGGGAGCTAGTATTAATCTTATGAATTTATCAACTTTCAAAAGGTTTGAAATAGGAGAAATTTCTCCAACATCTGTGACTCTTCAGTTAGCCGATTGTACCATTACTTACCCTAAAGGAGTGGTGGAAGATGTGTTAGTAAAAGTAGATAAATTTATCTTTCCTGTGAATTTTATTGTACAGATATGGAGGAAGATAAAGAAATTTCAATGATTTTAGGAAGACCACTCCTTGCTACGGGAAGAGTAGTGATTGATGTTCAAAAAGGAGAATTAACTCTGAGAGCTAATCATCAAGAGGTGACCTTTAACATTTTGAAATCTATGAAGTATCCCTCAATGGAAAAAGATAATAAATGTTTTAAGATGGAGGTCTGTGAATATTTGAGAAACGATCCTTTTGAAATTATGTTTGAAAAAGAAGTGGAGTATGAAAATATGTTTGAAGAAGATATTGAAAATGAAGAAAATTCAGATAATAAGAAGAATAAAGATTTGGAGTATGTTCAGGAGAGATTTGAGGTATTAGACACTATGGAAGGTGGAAATAAAAGCTTAATTCCATCTATAATAAAACCTCCTGAACTTGAGATGAAAATTCTCCCTAATCATCTGAAGTATATGTTTTTAGGAGAATCATCTACCCTGCCAGTTCTTGTATCTTCGGAGTTAAACGATTATCAAGAACAAAAGTTGTTGGAAATTTTAAAAAGATATAAGAAAGCTTTTGGATGGACTTTAGCAAATATTAAAGGAATCAGTCCTTCTATTTGTATGCACAGAATTTTATTAGATGAAAAACAAAAACTGAGAGTTGATCCGCAGAGAAGATTAAATCCTATAATGAAAGAAGTATTTAAGAAGGAAATTTTAAAATGGCTGGATGCTGGAATTATTTATCCTATTTCGGTTAGAGCTTGGGTGAGTCCAATACATTGTCTACCAAAAAAAGGAGGAGACACTATTGAAGTGAAAGAATATAATGAAATTATACCCACAAGACAAATTAATGGATGGCGAATTTGTATTGACTATAGGAAATTAAATGCCGACACTCGAAAAGATCACTTTCCTCTTTCTTTTCTCGATCAAATGCTGGATAGACTTGCTGGACACAAGTACTACTACATTTTGGATGGATATACTGGTTACCATCAAATACCTATTGCTCCTGAGGATCAAGAAAAGACAACATTTACTAGCTCTTACGGAACCTTTGCTTTTTGAAGAATGCTTTTTGGACTGTGTAATGCACCTGCAACATTTCAGAGATGTATGATGTCTATCTTCAGTAGTATGATAGATAATGGAATAGAAGTTTTCATGGATGATTTCTCTGTATTCGGGACTTCATTTGAAATCTTCTTAGAAAACTTAGCAAAATTTTTGGAGCTTTGTGAGAAAACAAATTTAGTTCTGAATTGTGAAAAATATCAATTTATGGTTAAAAGAGGAATTGTCCTTCGACATAAAATTTCTTAGCATGGTATGGAGGTCGACCCTGCTAAAATTAGAGTGATTGAGAGATTGCCACCACCTACTGCTTTGAGAGACGTGAGAAGTTTCTTAGGACACGCTGGATTTACAGGAGATATATTAAAGATTTTCTAAAATTACTAAACCTTTATGCCAACTTTTAGAAAATGATATAAAGTTTAACTTTAATGAAGAATGTTTAAATGCATTAGAATTATTAAAAGATAAATTAATGTAATTTTAGCAGTAAATACTGGATTCTGCTTATGTTTTAAAGTATTAAAGAAATTGTTCTGAAATGAGCCATGATTCCAAATTCAACCTACAAAGCAAAGCAAAGTAAATACTAAGCACACCAAAAAGAATTAAACAAAGTAAAGCAAACGCACTTCAAACATAAGTAGAATCCAATAATCACTCCACATCAGTCTCAGAACTATCTTCCTCTCTGATATCTCCAATAGATTGTTGATGCACAAACAAATTGTAGAAGGGACGAAATCGGAATTTATCAGATGAATCCTCAGCAATCACAGCATTCTTCTTCATCCGATTAATCCGGCCCATCTCAATCCGACCAGTGTGATCAAATTGTTCCTTCATCCTCCAGTTTATATGATCAAATAAATCAGACATATTATTGATGGCATTCAGAACATTTTATACCTCTTTTTCCAACTGCTTGATTCTCTCTAGTATCATTCTGGAAATTTCAGGAAAGTAAGGTTGAATGGGTTGTGAAGTCTGAGTTGGTTGATCAGCAAGTAGATCCATATCATCTTCATCTCCTACTGTTTGGTAGTCATAAAGATTAGTTGGATCAATAGGCCTCCAAGGAAGAAGAACATTTTCCCAACTCTCATATGGAACTTGTGATTGAGTACACAACAGAAATATGGTGGACGGGTGTCCAAGCTCATGTTTATATCCATGAACTATCAATCCTAAAAAAAATTTCACAATTATATTTCCAATATCAATCTGCCTTCCAGTTTGAATACAAAAATTCAAAATAGCACTTTCCTTGGTTACTTTACTAATCTTCAAAGTTGGAAATAAATTTGTCGAAATAAAGTAATGCCACTGCTTTGACACCGGATTTAAAGATGCAGAAGGGAAACTAATATATCCATTTTCTCTAACTTCCCAATCTTCATTTTCATCCGTTAAATAACAATACACATCATTCATATTATCACTTATGGCATTAAAATTGGAATAGTGGAAAATAGGTACATTTTCAATCATAAAGAGATCATTAATTCTCGCAGGAGTGAATTACGCAAACCTACCTCGCATAAAGATGAATCCTTGGTTGATCCCGTGAAGATTTGCATAGAATTCCTTCACAACTGGAACGACTACGGCAGCGGTAGTGTAACATAGCACTTCCCAATGTCTTTCCTTTATTATCTCTTCAACTCTTGTAGTAGGATTATCCATACCTCGATTAATAAAGCCTCTTTCCTTGATAATCCTCCTCTTCATCATCACTTTGTTGAACAATCGATGCTCCTCGAAACTAATAAACTTCTATCGATTTAAAATGCGACATCGAGGGGTTTCTATGGAGTAGGAATCCATGGGATGCAAATTGGGAAAGGAAATTTTCATTTTTTTGGAGTTTGGAAGTTTAAAATGGAGTTTAGGGAGTTATAGGGAAGAAGATCCCACTCAAAACCGACAAAAATTGCATTTTGAAACTCCAAAAAGCCTCAACGGGTTTTGAGCGCCGGCGGCACTCGATAGGGCGTCGGCTGCTCTCAAAACAAAAATTCTACACACATCTCTATAATTGGGAGCCAGCGGCGCCCATACTGGCGCCAGTAGTGCCATTTGTAAAAAATCTGCACAGAACTTTGTTTGGCCCAAAATATTCCAATATCTCAATTTTATATAAGATTTATCAATTTTTAAAAGTATTTAGGAGCGATTAGGATTACAAAAATAACTATTTAAAAAGAACAACTACAACAAACAAGCAAACACACCACAGAGATACATATGGGTTGCCTCCCATAAAGCGCTTGGTTTAACGTCGTTAGCCTGACAAACAATTCAGTTAATCGAGATGACTCGGCTTTAAAACCTCTTTGAAGTCAGGTTGAAATCCGTCAAAGTAAGGCTTAAATCGATGCCCATTAACCTTAAAAATTTTTCCAGTATCACGATCCTCAAAATCAACAGCTCCAAAAGAATGAACTTCTATAACTGTAAAAGATCCCATCCATCTAGACTTGAGCTTTCTAACAAATAACTTCAATCTTGTGCCAAATTCCAATTTCTTTTTCAATATCTTCCGATCATGTTCATTCTCTCTTTATAGATCCTGTCATTGTGATAAGATGCATTTCTAATTTCTTCCAATTCATTCAATTGCATAAATCTCTTTTCTCCTGCTTTTTTCAAATTAAAATTCAACTCTTTTATCGCCTAATACGTTTTATGCTCCAATTCAACCGCTAAATAGCAAGTCTTACCACACACTAGTCTATAAGGAGACATTCCAATAGGGGTCTTAAAATTAGTCTTATAAGCCCATAATGCAGTATCTAATCGAGCAGACCAATCTAATTTGTGATTATCCACAGCTTTCTCTAAAATTCATTTAATTTTAAGATTAGACACTACTGTTAAACCATTAGTCTTGGGATGCTAAGCAGTAGAGATTCTATGAATAATATTATATTTCGCAATCAATCTCTTAATTTGATTATTCCTGAAATGGGATCCACCATCAGTTATAATCACTCTCGGCATTCCATATCTCGCAAATATATGTTTCTTTAAAAATTTTGAAACACTCCGAGCATCATATCTTGGTAAAAAAATAACTTTAATCCATTTTGAGACATAATCAACTGCAACTAGTATATATAAAATTTCAAATGAAGGAGAAAATGGTCCCATAAAATCTAATCCCCATACATCAAAAATGTCAGCTTCCAAATTATAATATAGAGGCATTTCATTTGTTCTATAGGTATTACCTACTCTCTGACATCGAACACATGATTTAATATATTTGTATACATCCTTAAAAAGAGTAGGCCAACAAAATCCATATTGTAAATTCTTAAAAGTAGTTTTATCAACATCGAAATGACCTCTAAATTCAGAATCATGACATCATTGAATAATTAAATTTCTTTCTTCCCGTGGCACACATCTCCTAATAATTAGATCCTTACACTGTTTATATAGATAGGGCTCATCCCAAAAATAAAATATTGCATCATATTTAAACTTCTTTTGTTGTTGCCTTTTTAAATCAGGTGGTACAATATCACTCACAATACTAGCATACCAAGGCAAATTTCTTCCTATAATAGTATAAAGTTGTTCATCAGGGAAAGTTTCTGTAACTTCCTTCTCAAATTTAGATAATTTATATACTCTAATCTCAACAAATGTTCAACTATTTGGTTATCAGATCCCTTCCTATCAACTATCATAAAATCAAATTCTTGTAGAAGAAGTATCCATCTAATCAGTCTAGGTTTGGCATCCTTCTTTTGCATTAAATATTTGATAACTGAATGGTATGTATGCACAATACTTTCAACTCCAATTAAATAAGGTCTAAACATTTCAAAAGAAAATACTATAGCTAGTAACTCTCTTTCAGTAGTGATGTAATTAATTTGAGCTTCATTAAGAGTTTTATTAGCATAGTAAATGACTTTGAAAACATTATCATGTCTTTGCCCCAATGCTACTCCAATCGCATAAACACTAGCATCACGCATGAGTTCAAAGGGTTTCTCCCAATCTTTTGAAACAATTATAGGTGCAGAGATTAATTTCTCTTTCAATAATTCAAAAGCACTCAAACGTTCATCATTAAAATCAAACTTTCTATCATTTTTTAGAAGTTGTCACATAGGTTTAATAATTTTAGAAAAATCATAAATATATCGCCTGTAAAATTCAGCGTGTCCTAAGAAACTCCTAACCTCTCTCACAGTAGTGGGTGGTAGTAATCTCTCAAACACCCTAATTTTAGCAGGGTCGACCTCCATACCAAATTCAGAAATTTTATGCCCAAGCACAATGCCTCCTACAACCATAAAGTGACATTTCTCTCTCTTTAAAACTAAATTTGTTTTCTTGGAAAGCTCCAAAACTTTTGCTAAGTTTTCGAGGGAGATTTCAAATGAAGTCCCAAATACAGAGAAATCATCCATGAAAACTTCTATTTCATTATCTATCATACATATCTGAATTGTTGCAGGTGCATTACACAGTCTAAAAGGCATTCTTCGAAAAGCAAATGTCCCGTAAGGGCTAGTAAATGTTGTCTTTCCTTGATCCTCAGGAGCAATAGGTATTTGATGATAACCAGTATATCCATCCAAAAAGCAGTAGTACTTGTATCCAGCAAGTCCATCCAGCATTTCATTGAGAAAAGGAAGAGGAAAGTGATCTTTTCGTGTGGCGGCATTTAATTTCCTATAGTCAATACAAATTTGCCATCCATTAATTTGTCTTGTGGGTATAATTTCATTACCTTCATTCACTTCAACAGTTACTCCTCCCTTTTTTGGTACAAAATGTATTGGACTCACCCAAGCACTATCCAAAATAGAATAAATAATTCCATCGTCCAGCCATTTTAAAATCTCCTTCTTAACTATTTCTTTCATTATTGGATTCAATCTCCTCTGCGGATCAACTCTCGGTTTATATTCTTCATCTAATAAAATCCTGTGCATACAAATTAAAGGAAGGATTCCTTTAATATCTGTTGAAGTCCATCCAAAAGCTTTTTTGTATATTTTTAACATTTCCAACAACTTCTGTTCTTGATAACTGTTTAACTTCGAAGATACAATAATTGGTAGGGTAGATGATTCTCCTAAAAAATATACTTCAAATGATTAGGGAGAATTTTCATCTCAAGTTCAGGAGGTTTTATTATAGATGGAAATAAGCTTTTATCTACATTTTCCATAGTGTCTAATACTTCAAATCTCTCCTGAACATTCTCCAAATCTTCATTCTTCTCACTATCTGAATTTTCTTCATTTACAATTCCTTCATCAAACATATTTTCATACTCTACTTGTTTTTCAAATATATTTTCAAAATGATCGTTTCTCAAATATTCATAGACCTCCATCCTAAAACATTCATTATCTTTTTCCATTGAGGGATACTTAAAAGATTTAAAAATATTAAAGGTCACCTCTTGATCATTAACCCTCATAGTTAATTCTCCTTTTCGAACATCAATCACTACTCACCCAGTAGCAAAGAATGGTCTTCCTAAAATGATTGGAATTTCTTTATCTTCCTCCATATCAAGTACAATAAAATCCACAGGAAAGAAAAATTTATTCACTTTCACTAACACATCTTCCACCACTCCTTTAGGGTAAGTAATGGAACGATCGGCCAACTGAAGAGTCACAGATGTAGGAGAAAATTCTCCTATTCCTATCCTTTTGAAAGTTAATAAAGTCATAAGATTAATACTAGCTCCCATATCACATAAGGCTATTCCGAAAAAAACTTTCACCTATAGCACACGAGACAGTGAAACTACCAAGTTCTTTAAGTTTTTCTGGAAGCTTTTTCTGAATAATTGCACTACACTCTCCGCTAAGTGCAACAGTTTCATGATCTGTGAACTTTCATTTCTTTTTGAGAATATCCTTCATAAACTTGACATAGTCAAGCATCTGTTCTAATGCTTCAACAAAAGTAATATTTATCATTAATTTCTTAAGGATCTCCAAAAATTTTCCAAATCTGTTATCCCAGTTTTGTTGTTTTAATCCTTGAGGAAATGAAGGCGGTGGTTTTTCAACAGTAATCTTCATCGGTTCAAAAGGATATTCCAAGTCTGGATAAATCTTATCTGAACCTTTTTCAATGTCCACCTTTTCCTTTTCTATTTCAACTTCTTTTTGTACTCTTGTCTCCAATTCCTTTTCACTCTTTAATTGAATAGCCTTAATTTGTTCCTTATTTTGATCTTTTGGATTGATCTCAATATTACTTTGAAGCGTTCCAGAAGGTTTATTATTAAGTGCAGTGAAAATACGCCCCAATTGATTCTCAATATTTTTCATCGCAACACCATAAGCTTTTAATTGATTTCCCATATTCAGAATCATTTCTTTAGTAGAGAACTTCTTATCCTTAAATTTTGGGGTACTATTAAATCCAGGAGGATAAGAGGGTCTAAAATTGGTATTTCCTTAATTGTTCAAATTTCCAACTAGATTTATAGAACTGTTCCCCCAATGTGGGTTAACATTGGCATTGCTATTATTCCAATTGAAATTTGGGTGA
This sequence comes from Papilionanthe hookeriana x Papilionanthe teres, assembly GCA_022702705.1. Lineage (NCBI taxonomy): Eukaryota > Viridiplantae > Streptophyta > Magnoliopsida > Asparagales > Orchidaceae > Papilionanthe > Papilionanthe hookeriana x Papilionanthe teres. The sequence goes on from JAKZJZ010000021.1 coordinate 959,041, forward strand.
TTCTTCCAACCAGAATTATAATAATTTGAATAAGGATTGTTAGGTCTATTAATAGCATTCAAAGTCTGATAAGGTGTTTGAGATTCTGTTATCTGTCCAAATAAATTTTCCTCTAACACTTGGGGTGGTGGAGAATAATTCATTCCATACTGATCTATTTTCTTAGAAAGGGCTACAATTTGAGAAACTATCATAGTCAACATATATGAATGATGAACACTAGCTACTCTTTTAGGATTTACCCATTCAGAGGGCCATTGAAAATTATTAGTAGCCATTTCTTTAATTAATGCGTATGCTTCATCAAAAGGTTTTGACATTAACAATCCACCAGAAGCAGCATCTTTAATCGATCTCAATGATCCCACTAATCCATTGTAAAATGTTTGAATTATTATTCAATCTGGTAAAGCATGATGTGGGCACTTCATAAGAAGATCTTTAAATCTTTCTCAAGCTTCATATATTGATTCCCTTCAAACTGACTAAAAGATTTGATATCATTTCTTAGCTTAGCAGTCTTTGATGGAGGGAAATATTTTGATAGAATCTTTTGAGACAATTCTCCCAAAGTTCTAATAGATCCAGGTGCTAACAAATTTCACCACACCTTAGCTTTATCTCTTAATAAAAAAGGAAAAAGTTTAAGTCTGACAGCATCAGTTGACACTCTGTTATATTTAAAAGTAACACACAGTTCTAGAAAACTAGCGAGATGTAAATTTGGATCCTCATTAGGTGTTCCTCCAAATTGAATTTTTTGTACCATTTTGATAATAGCAGTTTAAGTTCAAATGAATTAGTAGCAACATTAGGATTTTGAATAGTCACATGAGTTTCATCTACTGTTGGGTTAGCATAATCTCTTAAAGGTCTTAGCAAATTTCCAATATCATTTCTCTGATTATCTTGATTATTTGCCATTTCGCAAAGATTTTCAGTTTGTTTTTGTTGTTTTCTAATTTTTCTAACAGTACGCTCTAACTCCCAATTGTAAGGCACTAAACCTATAGGTCCACTACTACGCATATAAAATCGTACAAATACTTTAAAAAGTAAACAAACACACAATTATACACTACAAAGTAAAGTTTTTTAGTTACTATATTATCAATAGATACCTTTTATACTTTTCCCGGCAACGGCTCCAAAAACATGATGCGGACTTTTATTATTGCAAGAACTTATGAACTCAAATTTATATGTATTTATAATGATTTTGTAAAGTCCAAACATTTAACGCAAGTATACGTATCGTATCAATTAATACAGGGCTCTAATGGAGTCCTAGTTATCGATCCCACAGGGAAGGCACGATTCTTACAATAGATAACGTAATACTGAAATCCGATACTTAAATTGTAATTAAAGTTTAATTTTTACTTCTACTAACAAGATGCAGAAAACAATAACAATTAAGCAAACTACAATTACTTCTAATATCTTTAAAATAGAATTAACTAACAGACACACACTAAGCTATGTATTTGAATGGTTTTGATAGCAAAAATAGTATATATTTTTGGTGCATCAGCAAGAGATGAAAGAAACTTATTGGAGCTCACTGCGCACAGAGACAGAGCTTGAGACTATTGAGGACCCCACACTGGCATGGGATCTGATGAAAGAAATTTTTATTGTGTGCTCGACTAGAGTCTCAAGGGCATTTTTGGAATGGTCACAATGTCATGTTCTACATTTGGAGGAGTACGACACGTTCGAGGCATACACAGCCGCCTTGATGCTACTCAGGAGCAAGGAGCATCCTGACGTAGAGCCATACGTACCATAGTTTGTTCTTCCTCCATTGCAACAAGGAGTCCTGGACTACGCGATGGCTAAAATCAGAAGAGTCAGGAAGAAAGAATTCAATCATTAGGAGGAAGTTCAAGGAAGATTTGTTAATATTTTGGAAGGCCTCGAGCTATACATAGATATACTTTCAAAGAATGGTCAAAAGAAAATTTTGGACTATGTTTTCAGCCTTCAATACTTGGGCAGAATAGGTCATATGAAGCAAAGGGCATACACATAGCCAACAAAATGGAAGAGAGGAATGGGCAGGATCATCATTCAATGTGGATGCTATTATAACTTTGCCAAATATCGATAGGGTAATCCTCCAAGGTTTCTCTAGCCTGATGATGAGAATGGTCAAGTGGTACGTGCTGCCTGTAGATTGTTTTCCTAACTGCTGCATTATAAACATCTATGAGGATGGGGTCTGTATCCCACCACATATCGACCATCATGAATTTTTTAGGCTTTCTGTACTGTCTCATATATAAGTGAAAGAAGTATATTGTTCGGCCGAGAGACTCAGATGCTTAGGTCAGGAGAGCTTCGAGGTCCCGTCGAAATCCCTTTGCCAGTCAGATCAGTGTTAGTGCTGAAAGGAAATGGGCTAGATCTTGCAAAGCGCTGCATCGCAGGAGTTTCAGGACAAAGAGTGTCAGTTACTTTCAGAAGATTGGACGAGAACAAGGCACCATTCAACTATGAGCCAGATCCAGAGTTGGAAAGCCTTCGTCCCTTTCCATTATGACAGCAGTACCTCCAGGTGTTCGTGAGGGGACTTTTGTTCTAGAGTGTAGCCTTGGCAAGTTAGCTTGTTCATAGGGCAGCCTCAGACGGTAGAATTCTACTACCTCCTACACCAGTTCACGGTAGTTGTCACCACTTTTTCTAATCAGCATGATATGATATTTTAGATTTGTTCAGCTATGCACGCTCGATCTACTTTTTGATGCTTGACAGCAAATGATCTGTTGCACTACAATAAGCAAAATTAGTTAAGATTTATATTTCAGCACACTGAGTTTTTCAAAAATGTCTCTTTTACCGTAATAGTTGAAAAGCTGCAGGACTGTATACCGGTCCCAAACTAAAACGAATAAAGAATGATACAAGAAAAGATTAAAAAGAAAATGATAACAAATGGAAAAAACTAAAATAAAAGAAAATAATAACAAGGAGAATTGAATATAAAACTGGATATCCCCCAAATGAAATGAAATGAAACAAATTGAAAGATAATGAAAAATTTAAAACAAATGATAAACCAACTCTTTCGCGAAACACTGAATCTCTACACTCATTCTCTTGTTCTATGTTTCCAAAGAACTCTGCAAACTTCAGCACTGTACACAACGTCACTTTTCACAAATCTAAAATGTCACGAAATTCCAAAAATCTCATAATGGCTACAAATCTTGGCTGAATTGCATAATTCTACTTTTTTTGAAAGTCAATAGCAATTTTTCTCTAAGTCTTTTCGTAAAATCTCGGGATCAGTACCTAAATTTTGATTCCCTCCTGTTACCTTGGGTTAGATGTGATTACTTGAGCTTTCCTTTCGAGGATTCCTTCAAATTCCCTAAATTTCTACATCTTATCTGAAAAATTTTCCGCCTTCCAAGAACTTCTCTGGTCGGAGCTCATTCGTCTAATTCCTTCAAAATTCCTTAAATTTCCACATCCTATTCGTGAAATTTTTCACCTTCCATGAAATTCCAGAGTCAGAGCTCAGTCGTCCGATTCCTTCAAACTCCCTAAATTTTTACATCCTATCCGAGAAATTTTTCGCCTTCCATGAAATTCCACGGTCAGAGCTCAGTTGTCTGATTCATTCAGATTCCCTAAATTTCCACATCCTATCCAAGAAATTTTCCACCTTCCATGAAATTCCAGGGTCGGAGCTCAGTCGTTTAATTCCTTCAAATTCCCTAAATTTTCACATTCTATCCGAGAAATTTTCCACCTTCCATGAAATTCCAGGGCCGGAACTCAATCATCTGATTCCCTAAATTTCCCTAAATTTTCTCTTCCTTTCCAAGATATTTTCCGCAGTCACGATATTATGAGATCGGTACCTAAATTATGATTCTCATTTTTTAGGCTCGTATGTAAATTTTTGTTCTCATCCTTTGGGATCAGTGCTTAATTTGTGATTCCCTATTTTCGAGGTTGGTACCTAAATTCCGACTCTCCTCTCTGCACTCACTTGAAGTCGAAGACTGTCATGTAAATTTAAATTTGCTAAATCAAATCAAAGTAAAAAATTCAACAAATTCCATAAATTTAAAATACCTAGTGGCCAATTATTGACCTAGTAAACTGATCTCTAACCAAAAAGTCAACTTTGGTCAAAATGGTCAATCCTTGACCTAATGACCAACCCATTGACCCAATATGTCAACTTTTGACCAAAAACTTAACATTGGTCAAAATGATCAATCCATTGACCCAATTACCAACTCATTGACTAAATAGGTCAACTTTTGACTAAAAAGTCAAATTTGGTTAAAAAGATCAATTTCTCACCCAATGTCCACCCTGTTAACCCGAAGGGTTTACTTTAGACCAAAAATTCAATTTTGGAAAAAGAAGTCAATTTTTGACCTAATGACCAATTATTGACCTTCTAAGTCAATCTCTGACCAAAAAGTCAACTTTGGTCAAAATGCTCAATCCTTGACCCAACCACAAACCCTCTGACCCAATAGCTCAACTTTTGACCAAAAATTCAATTTTGGTCAAAATAGTCAAATTTTCACCAAATGTCCACCCTTTGACCTAATAGGTCAACTTTTGACCAAAAAGTCTATTTTGGTCAAAAAGGTCAATTTTTGACCAAATGACCAACTCATTAACCCAATAAATTAACTTTTGACCAAAAGGTCATCGTCAGTCAAAATTGTTAATTCTTGACCCAATTACCAACTCTTTGACCAAACAAGTCAACTTTTCACCAAAAGTTAACTTCGGTCAAAATGGTCAATTTATGACCCAATGGGTCAACTTTTGACAAAAAATTTAATTTTGGTCAAAATAATCAGTTTTTGGCATAATGACCAAATATTGACCCAATAAGTTAATCTCTGACCAAAAAGTCAACTTTGGTCAAAATGGTCAATTTTTGACACAATGACTAACCCATTGACCCAATAATTCAAGTTTTGACCAAGAAAGTCATCTTTGGTCAAAATGGTAAATTTTTAACCCAATTACCAAATCATTGACCAAATAGTTCAATTTTTTACCAAAATGTTCAATCCTTGACCCAATGACCAACCCATTCACCTAATAGGTAAACTTTTGACCAAAATGTCAACTTTAATCAAAATGGTCAATTTTTTACCTAATGACTAATGCATTCACCCAATAGGTTAACTTTTGACCAAAAAGTCAACATTGGTCAAATGGTCAATTTTTAACACAATGACCAACCCATTGACCCAATAGATTAACTGGTGACCAAACAGTCATCATCGGTCAAAATGGTTAATTCTTGATACAATTACCAACTCATTGACCAAATAAGTCAACTTTTGCCCAAAAAGTCAACTTTGGTAAATATGGTCAATTTCTGACCCAATGACCACCTCGGTGACCCAATGGGTCAACTTTTGACCAAAAATTAATTTTAGTCAAAATAATAAAATTTTGACCTAATAACCAATTATTGACCCAATAAGTCAATCTCTAACCAAAAATTCAACTTTCATCAAAATTGTCAATCATTGACCCAATAGTCAATTTTTAACCTAATGACCAATTATTGACCTAGTAAGCAACTTTGGTCAAAATGGACAACCCTTAACCCAATAACAAACCCATAGACATAACAGGTCAATTTTTGACCAAAAAGTCATTTTTGGTCAAAATAGTCATTTTTTAAATTAATGACTAATTATTGACCCAATAAGTCAAAATCTTACCAAAAACTCAAATTTTGTCAAAATGGTTAATCCTTGACCCAATAGGTCAACTTTTGACCAAAAAGTTAATTTTGGTTAAGATAGTCAATTTTTGACCAAATGACCACTCATTGACCTGATGACAACCCCATTGACCAAATAGGGCAACTTTTAACCAAAAGTGAACTTTAGTCAAAATGGTCAATTTTTTACACAATGACTAACCCATTGACCCAATAATTTAACTTTTAACCAAAAAAGTCATCTTTGGTCAAAATGGTATATTCTTGGCCCAATTACCAAATCATTGACTAAATAGTTCAATTTTATACCAAAAAGTCAACTTTGGTTAAAATGGTCAATTTCTGACCCAATGACCTCCTCGTTCACCCAATGCATTAACTTTTGACCAAAAATTAAATTTTGGTCAAATTAGTCAATTTTTTATCTAATGACCAATTATGGACCTAATAAGTTAATCTCTGACCAAAAAATCAACTTTGGTCAAAATGTTCAATCCTTGACCCAATGACAAACCCATTGACCAAAAAGGTCAAATTTTAACCAAAAAGTTATTTTTTGTCAAAATAGTCAATTTTTGACCTAAAGACCACCCATTCATCCAATAGGTCAACTTTTGACCAAAAAGTCAACTTTGGTCAAAATGGTCAATTTTTCACCCAATGACCACCCATTAACCCAATAGATCAGTTTTTGACCAAAAAGTCATCTTTCGGTTAAAATGGTCAATCCTTGACCCAATTACCAACACATTGACCAAAAAAGTCAACTTTTGACAAAAAAGTCAACTTTGGTCAAAATGGTCAATTTCTGACTCAATGACCGCCCCTTTGACCCAATGGATCAACTTTTGACCAAAAATTGAATTTCAGTCAAAATAATTAATTTTTTACGTAATCACCAATTATTGAACCAATAAGTCAATCTCTGAACAAAAAGTCAACTTTCGACAAAATGCTCATCAAGTCAAAATGGTCAATCCATGACCCAATGACCAACCCATTGACACAATAAGTCTACTTGTGACCAAAAAGCCAACTTTGCTCAAAATGGTCAATCCTTGACCCAACGACCAACCCATTGACCCAATAGTTCAACCATTGACCACAAAGTGAATTTTGGTCAAAATTCTCAATTTTTTGCCTAATGACCAATTATTGACCTAGTAAGCCAATCCTAACCAAAAAGTCAACTTTGGTCAAAATAGTCAATCCTTGACCCAATGATCAACCCATAGACCCAATAGATCAACTTTTGACCAAAAAGTGAACTTTGGTCAAGATGATCAATCCTTGATCTAATGACCAACCCATTGGCCTAATAGGTTAACTTTTGACCAAAAAGTCAACTTTAGTCAAAATGGTCAATCCTTGACCCAATGACAAACCCATTGACCCATTAAGTCAACTATTGACCAAAAAGTCAATTTTGGTCAAAATGTTCAATTTTTTACCTGAAGACCACCCATTGACCCAATAGGTCAACTTTTGACCAAATAGTCAACTTTGGTCAAAATGGTTAATTTTTGACCCAATGATAAACCCATTGACCCAATAGGTCAACTTTTGACTAAAAAGTCATCATTGGTCAAGATGGTTAATTTTGGTCCAAATTACCAACTCATTGACAAAATAGGACAACTTTTGACCAAAAAGTCAACTTTGGTCAAAATGGTAAATTTCTGAGACAATGACCACCCCGTTCACCCAATGACTTAACTTTTGACAAAAAATTCATTTTTGGTCAACATAATCAATTTTTGACCTAATGACCAATTATTGACCCAATAAGTCAATCTCTGACCAAAAAGTCAACTTTGGTCAAAATGTTCAATCCTTGACCCAATGACCAACCCATTCACCTAATAGGAAAACTTTTGACCAAAATGTCAACTTTAATCAAAATTGTCAATTTTTTACCTAATGACTAATGCATTCACCCAATAAGTTAACTTTCGACCAAAAGTCAACATCGTCAAATGGTCAATTTTTAACACAATGACCAACCCATCAATCTGATGATTAAGTTGTGACCAAACAAGTCATCATCGGTCAAAATGGTCAATTCTTGACACAATTACCAACTCATTGACCAAATAAGTCAACTTTTGCCCAAAAAGTCAACTTTGGTAAAAATCGTCAATTTCTGACCCAATGACCACCTCGGTGACCCAATGGGTCAACTTTTGACCAAAAATTAATTTTAGTCAAAATAATAAAATTTTGACCTAATAACCAATTATTGACCCAATAAGTAAATCTCTAACCAAAAAGTCAACTTTCATCAAAATTGTCAATCATTGACCCAATGACCAACCCATTGACCCAATAGGTCAACTTTTGACCAAAAAGTCATTTTTTTGTCAAAATACTCAATATTTAACCTAAAGAACACCCATTGACCCAATAAGACAACTTTTGACGAAAAAGTTAACTTTGGTCAAAATTGTCAATTTTTGACCTAATGACCAACCCATTGACCCAATAGGTCAACTTTTGACCGAAAAGAAAATTTAGTCAAAATGGTCAATCGTTAACACGATGACCAACCCATTGGCCCAATAGGTCGACGTTTGACCAAAAAGTCAATTATGGTCAAAATAGTGAATTTTTGATTTATTGACCAATTATTGACCTAGTAAGTCAATATCTGACCAAAAAGACAACTTTGGTCAAAATGGTCAACCCTTAAGCTAATGATGAACCCATTGACCCAATTGGTCAACTTTTGACCAAAAAGCTAACTTTGGTCAAAATGGTCAATCCTTAACCCAATGACCAACCCATTGACCCAATAGGTCAAATTTTGACTAAAAAGTTAGTTTTGGTCAAAATAGTCAATTTTTAACCTATTGACCAATTATTGACCCAGTAAGCCAATCTCTGACCAAAAAGTCAACTTTGGTCAAAATGGACAATCCTTGACCTAATAACTAACCCATAGACCTAACAAGCAGCTTTTGACCAAAAAGTCAATTTTGGTCAAAATAGTTAGTTTTTGAATTAATGACCAATTTTTTACCCAATAAGTCAATCTCTGACCAAAAGTCAACTTTTGTCAAAATGGACAATCCTTGACCCTATAGGTCAACTTTTGACCAACAAGTTAATTTTGGTTAAAATAGTCAATTTTTGACCTAATGACAACTTATTGATCCAATGACAACCCCATTGACCCAATAGGTCAACTTTTAACCAAAAAGACAACTTTGGTCAAAATAGTCAATTTTTGACACAATGACTGACCCATTTACCTAATAATTCAACTTTTGACCAAAAAAGTCATCTTTGGTCAAAATGGTAAATTCCTGGCCCAATTAGTAAATCATTGATCAAATAGTTCAATTTTTTACCAAAAAGTAAACTTTGGTTAAAATGGTCAATTTCTGACCCAATGACCTTTCCGTTCACCCAATGGGTTAACTTTTGACCAAAAATTTAATTTTGGTTAAATTAGTCAATTTTTGATCTAATGACCAATTATTGACCTAATAAGTTAATCTTTGACCAAAAATTTAACTTTGGTCAAAATGTCAATCCTTGACCCAATGACAAACCCATTGACCTAAAAGGTCAAATTTTAACCAAAAAGTTAATTTTGGTCAAAATAATCAATTTTTGACCTAATGACCACCCATTCACCCAATAAGTCAACTTTTCAACCCAAAAGTCAACTTTGGTTAAAATGGTCAATTTTTAACCCAAAGACCAACCCATTGACCCAATAGATTAGTTTTTAACCAAAAAGTCATCTTCAGATAAAATGATCAATCCTTGACCCAATTACCAACACATTGACCAAAAAGGTCAAGTTTTGACAAAAAAGTCAACTTTGGTCAAAATGGTCAATTTCTGGCTCAATGACCACCCCTTTGACCCAATGGATCAACATTTGAACAAAAATTGAATTTCGGTCAAAATAATTAATTTTTGACGAAATGACCAATTATTAACCCAATAATTCAATCTCTGAACAAAAAGTCAACTTTGGTCAAAATGCTTATGGAGTCAAAATGGTCAATCCATGACCCAATGACCATCCCACTGACCCAATAAGTTAACTTTGGTTAAAATGGTCAATATCTAACCCAATGATCACCCCTTTGACCCAATGGGTCAACTTCTGACCAAAAATTGAATTTCAGTCAAGATAATTAATTTTTGACGTAATGAGCAATTATTGACCCAACAAATCAATCTCTGAAGAAAAAGTCGACTTTAGTCAAAATGGTCAATCCATGACCCAATGACCAACCCAATGACCCAATAAGTCATTTTGTGACTAAAAAGCCAACTTTGGTAAAAATGGTCAATCCTTGACCCAATGACCAACCCATTGACCCAATAATTCAACCTTTGACCAAAAAGTGAATTTCGGTCAAAATTCTCAATCTTTTACCTAATGACCAATTATTAACCTAGTAAGCCAATCTCTGACAAAAAAGTCAACTTTGGTCAAAATTGTCAATCCTTACCCCAATGACCAACCCATTGACCCAATAGATCAACTTTTGAACAAAAAGTTAACTTTGGTCAAGATGATCAATCCTTGACCCAATGACCAACCCATTGTCCTAATAGGTTAACTTTTGACCAAAAAGTCAACTTTGGTCAAAATGGTCAATCCTTGACCCAATGACAAACCCATAGACCCATTAAGTCAACTTTTGACCAAAAAGTCAATTTTGGTCAAAATAGTCAATTTTTGACCTGAAGACCATCCATTGACCCAATAGGTCAACTTTTGACCAAAAACTCTACTTTGGTCAAAATGGTCAATTTTTGACCCAATGACCAACCCATTGACCCAATAGGTTAACTTTTGACTAAAAATTCATCATTGGTCAAAATGGTTAATTCTTGTCCAAATTATAACTCATTGACCAAATATGTCAACTTTGACCAAAAAGACAACCTTGGTCAAAATGGTCAATTTCTAACCCAATGACCACCCCGTTCACCCAATGGGTTAACTTTTGACAAAAAAATTCAATTTTGGTCAAAATAATATATTTTTGACCTAATAACCATTTATTGACCCAATAAGTCAATCTCTGACCAAAAGTCAACTTTGGTCAAAATACTCAATCCTTGACCTAATGACCAACCCATTCACCCAATAGGTCAACTTTGGACCAAAATGTCAACTTTGGTCAAAATGGTCAATTTTTGACCTAATGACTAACGCATTCACCCAATAGGTCAACTTTTGACCAAAATGTCAACTTTGGTCAAATGGTCAATTTTTAACCTAATTACCAACCCATTGACGTAATAGATTAACTTTTGACCAAACAGTCATCATCAGTCAAAATGGTCAATTCTTGACCCAATTACCAACTCATTGACCAAATAGGTCAACTTTTACCCAAAAAGTTAACTTTGGTCAAAATGGTCAACTTCTGACCCAATGACCACCTCGTTAACCCAATGGATCAACTTTTGACCAAAAATTTAATTTTGGTCAAAATAATAAAATTTTGACCTAATAACCAATTATTGTCCCAGTAAGTCAATCTCTAACCATAAAGTCAACTTTGCTCAAAATTGTCAATTCTTGACTCAATGACCAACCCATTGACCCAATAAGTCATCTTTTGACCAAAAAGTCAATTTGTTATCAAAATAGTCAATATTTAACCTAATGAACACCCATTGACCCAATAAGACAACTTTTGATGAAAAACTCAACTTTGGTCAAAATAGACAATTTTTTACCTAATGACCAACCCATTGGTGACCCAATAGGTCAACTTTTGACCAAAAAGACAATTTAGTCAAAATGGTCAATCCTTGACACGATGACAAACCCATTGACCCAATAGGTCAACGTTTGACCAAAAAGTCAATTATGGTCAAAATAGTGAATTTTTGACCTATTGACAAATTATTGACCCAGTAAGCCAATCTCTGACCAAAAAGTCAACTTTGGTCAAAATGGTCAACCCTTGACCTAATGACGAACCCATTGAACCAATAGGTTAAATTTTAACCAAAAAGCCAACATTGGTCAAAATGGTCAATCCTTGACCCAATCACCAACCCATTAACCAAATTGGTCAAATTTTGACAAAAAAGTCAGTTTTGGTCAAAATAGTCAATTTTTAACCTAATGACCAATTGTTGACCCAGTAAGCCAATCTATGACCATAAAGTCAACTTTGGTCAAACTGGACAATCCTTGTGCCAATGACCAACCCATTAACCAATTTTGTCAACTTTTGAATAAAATGTTAATTTTGGTCAAAATAGTCAACTTTTGACCTAATGACCACCCATTGACCCAATATGTCAACTTTTGAACAAAAAGTAGACTTTGGTCAAAATGGCCAATTTTTTACCCAATGACAAACCCATTGACGCAATAGGTCAAATTTTGACTAAAAAGTCCTCTTTGGTTGAAATGGTCAATCCTTGACCCAATGAACATCCCATTGACCCAATAGGTCAACTTTTGAGCAAAAAGTTAACTTTGGTCAAAATGATCAATCATTGATCCAATGTCCAACTAATTGGCCTAATAGGATAACTTATGAATAAAAAGTAAATTTTGGTCAAAATGATCAATATCTGACCCAATGACCTCCCTGTTGACCCAAAGGGTTAACTTTTGACCAAAAATTTAATTTTAGTCAAAATATTCAATTTTTTTTCTAATGACCAATTATTGACCCAATAAGTCATTCTCTGACCAAAAAGTCAACTTTGGTCAAAATTGTCAATCCTTGACCCAATGACAAACCCATTGACCAAATAGGTCAACTTCTGACCAGAATGTCGATTTTAATCAAAATAGTCAATTTTTTACCTAATGACCACCCATTAACCCTATAGGTCAACTTTTGACCAAAGAGTCGACTTTGGTTAAAATGGTCAATTTTTTACCCAATGACAAACCCATTAACCCATAGATTGACCAAAAAGTCATCTTCGGTCAAAATGGTCAATTCTTGACACAATTACCAACTCATTGACCAAATAGGTCAACTTTTGACCAAAAAGTCAACTTTGGTCGAAATTATCAATTTTCGACCTAATGACAACCCTGTTGACCCAATGGGTCAACTTTTAACCAAAAATTTAATTTTGGTTAAAATAATAAATTTTTAACCTAATGACAAATTATTGACCCAAAAAGTCAATCTCTGACCAAAAGTCATCTTCGGTCACAATGGTCAATTCATTGACCAAATAGGTCAACTTTTGACCAAAAAGTTAACTTTAAATTGACCCAACGGCCACCCCTTTGACCCATTGGGTCAACTTTTGACCAAAAATTTAATTTTTGTTAAAATAATCAATTTTTAACCTAATGACCAATTATTTACCCATTAAGTCAATCTTTGACAAAAAAGTCAACTTTAGTCAAAATGGTCAATCCTTGACCAAATGACCAACTCATTGACCCAATAGGTCAACTTTTGACCAAAAATTCAATTTTTATCAAAATAGTCAAATTTTAACCGAATGACCAATTATTGACGGAATAAGCCAATTTCTGACCAAAAAGTCAACTTTGGTCAAAATTATCAATCCTTAAACACATGACCACCGATTGACCCAAAAGGTTAACTTGTGACCAAAAAGTCAATTTGGTCAAAATGGTCAATTTCTGACCCAATGGCCACCCCGTTTACCCAGTGGGTTAACTTTTGACCAAAAATTTAATTTTGATCAAAATATTCAATTTTTAACCTAATGACCAGTTATTTACCCAATAAGTAAATCTCTGACCAAAAAGTCAACTATGGTCAAAATGGTCAATCCTTGACCCAATGACAAACCCATTAACCCAATATGTCAACTTTTAACCAAGTAGTCAACTTTGGTCAAAATGGTCAATCCTTGACCAAAAGACCAACCCATTGACCAAATACGTCAACTTTTGACCAAAAAGTCATTTTTTGTCAAGATAGTCAAATTTTTAACAAATGACCAATTATTGACTGAGTAAGCCAATTTCTGACCAAAAAGTCAACTTTGGTCAAAATTGTCAATCCATGACTAAATGACCACCCATTGACCGAAAAGGTCAACTTTTGACCAAAAAGTCAATTTGGTCAAAATGGTCAATTTCTGACCCAATGACCACCCCATAGATCCAATGGGTTAACTTTTAACCAAAAATTTAATTTTGGTCAAAATATTCAATTTTTAACCTAATGACCAATTATTTACCCAATAAGTAAATCTCTGACCAAAAAGGTAACTTTGGTCAAAATGATCTATCCTTTACCCAATGACAAACCCATTAACCCAATAGGTCAACTTTTGACCAAATAGTTAATTTTGGTCAAAATAGTCAATTTTTTACTTAATAACCACCCATTGATCCGTTAGGTCAACTTTTGACCAAAAAATCAATGTTGGTCAAAATGGTCAATTTTTGACCGAAATGACTAACACATTGACCTAATTGATCAACTTTTGACAAAAAAGTCATCTTTGATCAAAATGGTAAATTCTTAACCTAAGTACCAACTCACTGACCAAATAGGTCAACTTTTGACCAAAAAGTCAACTTTGGTCAAAATGGTCAATTTCTAACCCAATGACCACCCCGTTAACCCAATAGGTCAACTCCTGACTAAGAATTTAATTTTGGTCAAAATAGTTAATTTTTGACATAATGACCAAAATAGTCAATTTTTGACCCAAAATGTCAGTCTTTGACCCAAAAGTCAACTTTAGTTAAAATGGTCAATCCTTGACCCAATGACAAACCTATTCACCTAATAGGTCAACTTTTGAAGAAAAAGTCAACTTTGGCCAAAATAGTCAGTTTTTGACCGAATGACCACCCATTGACCCTATAGGTCAACTTTTGACCAAATAGTCAAATTTGGTCAAAATGGTCAATATTTGACCCAATGAACAACTCTTTGAACCAATAGGTAGCCTTTTGACCAAAAAGTCATCTTTGGTCAAAACGGTCAATTCTTGACCTAATTACCAACACATTGACCAAATAGGTCAACTTTTGCCGCTAAAGTCAACATTGGTCAAAATGGTCAATTTCTAACCCAATGACCACCCCGTTGACCAAATGGGCTAACGTTTGACCAAAAATTCAATTTTGGTCAAAATAGGTCAACTTTTGACCAAAAAGACATTTTTGGTCAAATTACTTAATTTCTAACCCAATGACCTCCCCATTGACCTAATGGGTTAACTTTTGACCAAAAATTAAATTTTGATCAAAATAGTCAATTTTTTACCTAATGACCAATTATTGACCCAATAAGTCAATCTTTGACCAAAAAGTCTATTTTGGTCAAAATGGTCAATCCTTGACCCAATGACAAACTCATTGACCAAATAGTTCAACTTTTGACCAAAAAGTTAATTTTGGCCAAAATTGTCAATTTTTGACTTAATGACTACCCATTTTCCCCAATAGGTCAACTTTTGACCAAAAAGTCAATTTTGGTCAAAATAGTCAATTTTTTACCTAATGACCAATCATTGACCTAGTAAGTCAATCTTTGACCAAAAAGTCAACTTTGGTCAAAATGGTCAATCTTTGACCCAATGACCAACCCATTGACCCAATTCGTCAACCTTTGACTAAAAAGTCAACTTTGGTTAAAATGATCAATCCTTGACCCAATGACAAACCCATTGGCCTAATAGGTCAACTTTTGACCAAAAAGTCAATTTTGTTCAAAATTGTCAATTTTTGAATTAATGACCAATTATTGACCAAAAAAGTCAATCTCTAACAAAAAATTCAACTTTGGTAAAAATGGTCAATCCTTGACCTAATGACAAACTCATTGACCCAATAGGTCAACTTTTGACCAAAAAGTCAATTTTCATCAAAATAGTCAATTTTTGATCTAATGACCACCCATTGAACCAATAGGTCAACTTTTTATCAAAAAGTCAACTTTGGTTAAAATGGTCAATTTTCGACTCAATGACCAAACCATTGACCCAATAGGTCAGCTTTTAACTAAAAAGTCATCTTTGGTCAAAATGGTTAATTCTTGACCCAATTACTAACTCATTTACCAAATAGGTCAGCTTTTTACAAAAAAGTCAACTTTAGCCAAAATTATCAATTTCTGACCCAATGATTACCACGTTCACCCGACGGGTTAAATTTTTTACGAAAAATTCAATGTTGTTCAAAATAGTCAATTTTGGTCAAAATAGTCAATTTTTGACCTAATGACCAAATATTAACCCATTAAGTCAATTTCTGACCAAAAAGTAAACTTTGATCAAAATGATCAATCCTTGACCAAATGACAAACTCATTGACCCAATAGGTCAACTTTTTGACCAAAAAGTCACTTTTGGTCAAAATAGTTCATTTTTTACCTAATGACCACCCATTGACCCAATAGGTCAACTTTCGACCAAAAATTCAACTTTGGTCAAAATGGTCCATTTTTGACCTAATGACAAACCCATTGACCAAATATATCAACTTTTTACCAAAAAGTCATCTTCGATAAAAAATGGTCAGTTCTTAACCCAACCAACTCATTGACCAAATATGTCAACTTTTGACAAAAAAATCATTTTCAGTCGAAATGGTCAATTTCTGACCTTATGACCAACCCATTGACCTAATAAGTCAACTTTTGACCAAAAAGTCAACTATGGTCAAAATGGACAATCTTTGACCCAATGACCTAATAGGTCAAATTTTGACTAGAAAGTCAATTTTGGTCAAAATAATCAATTTTTTACATAATGACCAACTCATTGGCCCAATAGGTCAACTTTTGATCAAAAAGTTAATTTTTGATCTAATGACCACCCAATTGACCTAATAGGTCAACTTTTAACCAAATAGTAAACTTTTGTCAAAATAGTGAATTTCTGGCTCGATGACCAACCCATTGACCAGTAGGTCAACTTTAGACGAAAAATTCTATTTTGGCCAAAATAGTCAATTTTTGATCTAATGACCAATTATTGACCGAATAAGTCAATCTCTGACAAAAAAGTCATCTCTGGTCAAAATGGTCAATCCTTGACCCAATGCCAACCCACTGACCCAGTAGGTCAACTTATGAGCAACAAGTCAACTATGGTTAAAATGGTCATTCTTTGACCTAATAGGTCAACTTTTGACCTAAAAATCAATTTTGATCAAAATAGACAATTTTTAACTTAATGACCAACTCATTGACCCAATAGGTCAACTTTGGACCAAAAAGTCAATTTTGGTCAAAATATTCAATTTTTGACCTAATGACCACCCAATTAATCCAATAGGCCAACTTTTGACCAAAAAGTCAATTTTGGTCAAAATAATCAATTTTTTACACATAATGACCAACTCATTAACCCAGTAGATCAACTTTTGACGAAAAAGATAATTTTAGTCAAAATAGTCAATTTTTGACCTAATGACCAATTATTGACCAAATAAGTCAATCTCTGACCAAAAAGACGACTTTGTTCAAAATGGTCAATCCTTGACCCAATGACCATTTCATTGACCCAATAGGTTAACTTTTTACCAAAAATCAACTTTGGTCAAAATTGTCAATCCTTGACCAAATGACCAACCTATTGACCCAATAAGTCAACTTTTGATCAAAAAGTCAATTTTGGTCAAAATAGTCAGTTTTTGACCAAATGACCACCCCATTAACCCAGTGGGTCAGCTTTTAACCAAAACATCAATTTTGGTCAAAATGGACAATCCTAGACAAAATGACACACCCACCCAATTGGTCAACTTTTGACAAAAATGTAAATTTTGGTCAAAATTATCAATTTTTAACCTAACAACCACCCCATTGACCCACTAGCTAAACTTTTCACCAAAAAGTAAACTTTGGTTAAATTGGTTAATTTATGACCCAATAACCAACCCATTGACCCAATAGGTTAACTCTTGACCAAAAAGACAACTTTGGTCGAAATGGTCAATCCTTGACCCAATGACCAACCCCTTGATGAAATAGGTCAACTTTTGACCAAAAAGTCGATTTTGGTCAAAATAGATAAGTTTTGACCTAATGACCAACCCAATGACAAAATAGGTCAGCTTTTGACTAAAAAGTCAATTTTGGTCAATATAGTCAATTTTTGATCAAATGACCACTCCATTGACCTAATATGTCAACTTTTGACCAAAAAGTCAACTTTTGTGAAAATGGTCAATTTCTGACCCAATGACCACCATTGACCCAATAGGTCAACTTTTGACCAAAAATTTAATTTTGGTCAAAATAGCCAATTTTTTGACCTAATGATCAATTATTGACCCAATAAGACAATCTCTGACCAAAAAATTAACTTTGGTCAAAATGGTTAATCCTTGACCTAATGACCAACCCATTGACCCAATATGTCAACTTTGGACCAAAAAGTCAACTATGGTCAAAATGGTCAATCTTTGAACCAATAGGTCAACTTTGATTCAAAAGTCAATTTTGGTCAAAATAGTCATTTTTTTATCTAATGACCACCAAAATGACCCAATAGGCCAACTTTAGACCAAAAAGTCAACTTTAGTCAAAATGATTAATTTTTGACCAAATGACCAACCCATTGACCCAATAGGTCAACTTTTGACCAAAAAGTTAATTTGGTCAAAATAGCCAATTTTTGACCTAATGACCAATTATTGACCCAATAAATCAATCTCTGACCAAAAAGTCAACTTTGTTCAAAATGGTCAATCCTTGACCCAATGACCAACCCATTGACCCAATATGTTAACTTTTTACATGAAAAGTCAACTTTGGTCAAAATGGTCAATCCGTGACCAAATGCCCAACCCATTGACTCAATAGGTCAACATTTGACCAAAAAGTCAATTTTGGTCAAAATAGTCTATTTTTGACCTAATGGCCAGGGTCACCCAATTGGTCAACTTTTGACCAAAATTACAATTTTGGTCAAAATGGTCAATCCATGACACAATGACATACCCACCAAATTGGTCAACTTTTGAAAAAAAGTAAATTTTGGATAAAATAGTCAATTTTTAACCTAACAACCACCCCACTGACCCAATAGGTCAACATTTAACCAAAAAGTATACTTTAGTTAAAATGGTTAATTTCTCACCCAATAACCAACTCATTGACCCAATAGGTTAACTTTTGGCTAAAAAAACAACTTTGGTCAAAATGGTGAATCCTTGACTCAATGACCATCCCATTGACTAAATAGGTTAACATTTGACCAAAAAGTTAATTTTGGTCAAAATAGTCAATTTTTGACCAATGACCATCCCATTGACCAAATACATGAACTTTTGACCAAAAAGTCAACTTTGGTCAAAATGGTAAATCCTTGGCCCAATAACCAACTCATTGAGCCAATAGGTCAATGTTCAACCAAAAGGTCAACTTTAGTTAAAATGCCCAACCCATTGACCTAATATGTAAACTTTTGGCCAAAAAATCGATTTGGTCAAAAAGGTCAATTTATGACCAAATGACCAACCCGTTTACCCAAAATGTCAACTTTTGATCAAAAAGTCATCTTTGGTTAAAATGGTCAATCCTTGACCCAATGACTAACCCATTGATCCAATAAGTAAACTTTTGACCAAAAAGTGAATTTGGTCAAAATAGTCAATTTTTGACCAAATGACCAATTATTGATCCAATAAATCAATCTCTCACCAAAATGTCAACTTTGGTCAAAATGGTCAATCCTTGACCCAATGACTAACCCATAGACATAATAGGTCAACTTCTGACCAAAAAATTAACTTTGCTCAAAACGATCAATCCTTAACCCAATAACCAACCCATTGACCCAAAAGGTCAAATTTTGACCAAAAATTCAATTTTGCTCAAGATAGTCAATTTTTGACATACTGACCAATTATTGACCTAATCAGTCAATATCTAACCAAAAATTCAACTTTGGTCAAAATGGTTAACTCTTGACCCAATGACCAACCCATTGACCCAATTAGTCAACTTTTGATAAAAATGTCAATTTTGGTTAAAATAGTAAATTTTTGACTTAATGAGCATCCTATTGACCCCTTAGGTCAACTTTTGACCAAAAAATCAACTTTGGTCATAATTGTTTATCCTTGACCTATTTACCAACCCATTGACCCAATAGTTCAACTTTTGACCAAAGAGTCAACTTTGGTCAAAATGGTCATTCCTTGACCCAATAACAAATCCATTGACCTAATAGGTCAACTTTTGACCAAAAAGTCGGTTTGGGTCAAAATAGTCAATTTTTGACCTAATGACTGTTTATCGACCGAATAAGTCAATCTCTGACCAAAAAGTCAACTTTGTTCAAAATAGTCAATCCTTGACCTAATGAACAACCTATTGATCCAATAGGTCAACTTCTTACCAAAATGTCATCTTTGATCAAAATGGTCAATTCTTGACCCAATGACCAACCCATTGACTAAATAGGTCAAATTTTGACCAAAAACTCAATTTTAATCAAAACAGACATTTTCTGACTTAATGAACAATTATTAACACAATAAGAATCTCTGACCAAAAAGTCAACTTAAGTTATAATGGTCAATCCTTGACCCAATGACCAACCCATTAACCCAAGAGTTCAACTTTTGACAAAACAGTCAACTTTAGTCAAAATGGTCATTCCTTGACCCAATGACCAACCCATTGACCCAATAGG